>JARHVA010006920.1:212500-270000 GCA_037957365.1 Torreya grandis | reverse complement strand
CTTCCAAAAATAGGGTAGGTTACATTAAGACTTGGTTGATAAAAGTGTATAGATGTGGAAAATGTTTTCACCCAAAT
Organism: Torreya grandis; assembly: GCA_037957365.1. Classification (NCBI taxonomy): domain Eukaryota; kingdom Viridiplantae; phylum Streptophyta; class Pinopsida; order Cupressales; family Taxaceae; genus Torreya; species Torreya grandis. The sequence goes on along the minus strand of JARHVA010006920.1, from coordinate 269,923 downwards.
TGGAAGATTAATGTGTTCATCATTGATGATGCAGTGTCTAAAATTACTTCAATACAAGTTAATATATGATTTTATCATTACTTCATATTTAGTAACTACCTTAAAGAATAAGTTTGGAATATTAGTGTACTCTTTTCACATTATATTATGTTTTGAAGATTATAATTTTTTGAGGGGATGTAGGAACATGTTCAGTTTCCACATCTTCCTTTGTATTTAGCATGTGAGGAAGTCATGGTTGAATAATGTCTAAATATATACCTATTTTAGTGAGGTTGGTATGTATATGTTTTGTATATATGGAAAAATATTGGATGAAATTAAAAAGGATCATAATGGTATATATTCTCATTGCTAATTTTTAAGGTTGTGTTCCATGCTGAGAAGGAGTTTGTGGAACATTTAAAAAATAAATGGTCTCAAAGTAATAGTTGAATTAATGAGTTTATTTTGTATGTCTATTTTATTACATAGGTATTTTTCTAATCTAACATATTTTTTGGATGTGAGAACAATTAAAATTATGTTAAAGTTATATGTGCCAACCATTTAAATCAATTTAGTCAAGCAAACCAGAAAACCATTGTAACCATTAATACACAAAAAGCATATTTATTATAGTTCACTCAATTAAAATCTAATAAACAAATTTATTTGTTTATTTAAACACTTTTAGAAAGGATTACACCATTTTAAAAATATAGGATAATGTTAAATATTTATGATTTTTTTTGGAATTTCAAAGAGTATATGCATCTTGTAAACTCTATTGAGAGTAATAGGGAAATAATTGATATGGACTTCCATGTTCATGCACATGTGAAGGAAATTACTAAGGTAACGAGATAATTTAACATGGGGACTTGGTACGTTCTCATAAAATTTGGGCCATATTTCCAAGTTTATAATTTTCCATTGTCTAGGAAAGGAAACATTTGAAAGCATGTAATTAAGGTGACATCCTTTAATAACAAAGTATAAATGATGGCATTAATCAGAATTCACAATCCTATATTGAGTCTATTTTTTTTAATATAGGGACATGTTTTTGACACAACTTCAAGTTCATCATAGCATACCTGATGAAGTTTTTGGAGAATACGATTAATTTTCTATTATATGTTGAAGAAAATCAATGTGATATGAAACCAGATGTAATACAAAATGATAGGTGTGAACAAAAGGTTGTAGATAGGATTGTGTAATATAAGGTTATAAAATAACATGTATAGTTCCTTTAGTCATTGGTAAACATGTCCCCAGTAGGTAGAAGACAAGTAGAAGCCTTTTATGGATTGTGAAACCAGATGTAATACAAAATGATAGGTGTGAACAAAAGGTTGTAGATAGGATTGTGTAATATAAGGTTATAAAATAACATGTATAGTTCCTTTAGTCATTGGTAAACATGTCCCCAGTAGGTAGAAGACAAGTAGAAGCCTTTTATGGATTGGCTTTAACTTTATGAAAATAACTAAAATGTTATATATGCTTTTCATATGATTTGACATGTGATATATCATTTGTGGGTAAGCCACTTCGAAGGAAATAACCATGTCTTAGCCCACCTTATCAAAGGGTAAGGAGATGTGGTCATCATGGAAGGAAGGTGGATAATAATAAAATATATTAACCATCATGTTTAATAATATGAAATGTTTAATATTCCAAAGATAATAGAAACTAGAGGTCATTATCTTTTAAAGCTAGCAAGAAGGCTAATAAATTGGCTCCAAAAGGTGGCATGGAAATACATTTAATATATCTAATAGGTATTAGTATATTTTATTGTCTCTACATTCTAATTATTATTTATTTTTTTGCTTATTATAATATCTGTAACTCATAATTAAATGTTAAAACATTATTTACATTTTGAAGGTGCATCTCATGATACTCCTGAAGGTGGATCACGACCTACCAATGATACAAATTATTATAAACTATCATTTTAAACTTATATAATCCAAAAAAATAATGAAATGGTGAGTGTATCAGGTATTTGTTTTTAGCAACTCTTGAAAAATGTAAGTTAAAATTGTCACTACTATATTTGCATAATTATTTTAATTACCCTTATTAAGTTTTTCCACATTTAAAGAGAATTTGACATAGCCATATGGAATACATCGATCTCTTTTCTCATTGGAATTGTATATTGTCATAGTTGAAGATTCATTTGAAAATTTCATGAGGGAGAAGAATGCAATATATCTTATATTCATAATGTATATCTTTATTGAGATATTTTTTTACTATATTATTTTCAATGTACTTTATTCTACATTATTGAAAAAACCATAAAATGTTTTAATTAGATGTACTTTTACTTTAAAATAAATATATGGAAGATATCTATAATAAATAACTTGGTACACAAAAAATTGGGATTAACTCATGACTTATTGTATGTATGGATCAATGATGCAAGGTGAAGCTAACTCTAATGGTTATAGCCTTAGTTAGGCATTGGGTGTAAAGTTAAATTTACATATTAGTTTTTTATTTTATAGGAGTCATGGCTTTATCAAAGAGCTTGTTTCCTAGCCTTGGTCACAATGTAATCTGCCTAATTTGTAGTTTATATTAATGGATATATGTTTTTTCCTTATAAAAAAATATGTATAATTTAGATTAGTAAGGAAACACACATAGCATTTAGGAGTAACCAAAAATAATTAGAAGTTAGAAGAACCACATTGATCTATGTGTTAGATAAAATTTTGTATCTATGTTATAGAAAGAAAGGTAAAGATAGATTTGAAGCAATTACTCATGAGGAATAATTATCTATGTTTGAACTTATTATATTACTATTATTTTTAAATATAAATGACATGGAAAAAAATAAAACCTTTTGTAATATTTAGATAATTTGATTTATAACTTATTCCTAATTCTACTAAGAACCATTTTATTTCTTGTGTATTTACATTATGCCTTGATGATGAGAATTGGCATTGATGAATCAATAATGATAGAAATGCACAAGACCAAGATTTAATTTTCATCCATTTTCCTATTTATCCTCATATGCTTGGAAAGGGATCTTCTATTTTATAATAGAATTGATTGATGTGGGTGTTTTAGGATGGTGTCCACAACAAAGAAGACACATTTTTATTATAGTTGGTGGTTTACATTGTCCTTTTATCCTTATTAATGAATTGGATAAATATATTAGATTATAAGATCCTAAGACCCAGCTTATGGAGTGTACATTATATAAGATGATCTTTATCTTCTTTGATTATGTGGACTCATAAGACAAGAAAACAAGCATAAATCAAGTATGTCATGCACAAAAAGGGGTGGCAGTGGCACATGCAGGGGCCATATAAGAGGTTTGAACATAATACATAAACTCCCTCTAAGACTCAATTATTGGTGTTGAATATATTGAATTAACAAGATTTGGACTCATTTGGGCCCAAAGGCTTGGGGTAGTTATGATAAACAAGTAGTTTGTAATCAGTGACCGAGGTTATATTCTCATTAGGATTATTTTATTGTTTTAACAAGTAGAAATGGGGACACCTTGACGTAGGTGGTCACACTTCTCCATGTGAAAAAAATAGAACATATCCTAGATATTATGGACTCAAGCCCACCCATATGTCCCGCTTTAAGAGGTGTTCCTTGATTAATCCAAATAATTAAAAAATATGTCAAATTTTGCCCATGGGTTATGGTGTAATAGCTAAGGTGAATTCATTCATATTAGATTGACCTAAATTAAAATCCTAATAGTAATCAAGATACCCACAATAAGGGATGTTAGATTGGTTGAATGACATAGTGGAGGTTAGTGGATTGGAAATTTGTTTATATTATAGATCAAGTGTGGGTCTCCCAATCCCATAATTAACATGTATAAAAAATAATAGTTGGACTAATAAAATGACTTAATGATAAATAAAAGTCTAAAATCATGATGATATTCCCTATTGGTATAGAATATTAATTTTCCTATCATTTAACTTTCTTAGGTTTTTTTTTTTGGTCATTGGGGAAGTTAGTCCCACACACATGAGGATCTGGTGTCATATCTACATTTCTCCTATATATGTACCTATCTTATTTTAAGCTACTCATGTGGAATATTTTGAGTCTTGTGGATTGTGATGAGGTACTTATTTATGAGTTGTGATATCTTTGAGAGCTATGAGAGCTATAAGATTCAATCCTTTATTATGTAATCCATCTCTATTTTTTAATACATCTATTTTAATTTTTACTCATTTCTTGATTTATAGTTTCAAAAAAATTGTGTTTAATCTCCTTATCATCAATATTAGATGTCCATTCTCGGGTGAATATTTCATGGTATTAGAGCAGTGGTTCTAGTAATGAACACCAATTTTCTTTTACTGTTATTTTTAGAAATATTGGAGTAGAATTTTTGAGTTTGTATTCTTTTCAACTATTGATACAAATATGATTTGAATATTCAACTGTACTCCAATTCTCTCATTGACATTTCAACTACCTAAATGAAATTTACATACATATTTTGTTGCTTGCTTCTTGTTAGTTTCAGAAATGACACTTATATTGCTTTGAGCTACCTTTAAAGGAGATAAATGGAGTTTTAAGGACTTGAGAGTTTTTTGACAAGTAAATAACAAATGGTTGGTTCAAAATTTAGCCAAAAATTCATTAATTTAGATGGTCAAAAAGCCATTCATTTTGTGTATACTTACATCTTATTTTCCATCATCATCTCTTACCATCCACATCTTACTCAAGTCAGTTATGGTTTGTTCCACCCTGGTCAATGCCTATATAGAGACATTAAAGGCATTCTATATCTAACATGCCATGTTGTTTGGTTAAATTGCTATAAAAATCCTTCAAAAAATGAATTCTAAGGCATTGTCCTCCATTTATGTGTTTTAGCTCATTCCCGGAACCTTCATTAGTAGTGTAGACCTATGTTATGACCCTCTCATGGCCTACAATTATCTTTGCATGACCTGATATGAGATTTCAACCCTCCACAAACCCCTAATCTAAGATTAGGTTGCCCAGAACTAGAATTTTTAGACTAATATAATTTTCAAATGGTAGTTTGAGCATTATACGGCTTGAAAATGGCATTTTAGGGCTCTTCTATCACCGAATTTCTCTCCATGGTAATAATAGATGATGGAACAATCTAAAAGAACCTCAATCATTAAATTTCCAAAAAAATGTTAAAAATCACGCATGTTAAATTTATTTTTTAATAGTCTAATTTAAAAACCAAGCTCAAATATTTTTTTATTTATTTTAATGAACATAGGAGTGCCTAGTGGGATTGGTTAAGGCTTGGTGCTGTGAGTTGGAGGTCATTGGTTTGATTCTAGTTCCATTTCCTAGTTACAAGGCTATATTTATTTTATTATCCTTAGATCATTTAAAGTTTGTGAAAATTTAGTTAAAATGGACCATTAATGATGGTAAAATGTTTTTTAATAACTTTTGATTGGATACTCAAATTTGAGTGCCACTTTTGTCAAAAGTGCATGATTTTTCATGCTCAATCCATTGGTCCCTTTTTTGTAATATGAACTATAGGCTATATTTATTTTATTATCCTTAGATCATTTAAAGTTTTTGAAAGTTTAGTTAAAATGGACCATTAATGATGGTAAAATCTTTTTTTAATAACTTTTGATTGGATACTCAAATTTGAGTGCCACTTTTGTCAAAAGTGCATGAATTTTCATGCTCAAACCATTGGTCCCTTTTTTGTAAAATGAACTAAATCGTTTTAAATAGTCTAATTTAAAAACCAAGCTCAAATATATATATATTTTTTTTTCATGCACATAGGAGTGCCTAGTGGGATTGGTTAAGGATTGGTGTTGTGACTTGGAGGTCATTAGTTTGATTCTAGTTCCATTTCCTAGTTACAAGGCTATATTTATTTGATCATCCTTAGATCATTTAAAGTTTTTGAAGATTTAGTTAAAATGGACCATTAATGATGGTAAAATGTTTTGTTAATAAATTTTGATTGGATACTCAAATTTGAGTGCCACTTTTGTCAAAAGTTCATGACTTTTCATGCTCAATCCATTGGTCCCTTTTTTATAAAATGAGCTAAATTATAAAGTGCCAAAAATTTGGGGGGTTATTATGGTGCCTTACTTTATGCTCTTAGTCTCTCTTTACAAATGCATTATCAACAGATCTCGACATCCCCCTTGGTTTGTTTCACTTGTATCATGTATATTTCTTAGTTTGACATCATAAACACTGATTGCTCATGGACACATTTTAGGCCAAGTCTAGCATATATTCAATTGAACATGCTATGTTCTTGAAAAATTTTGGGGGGGTTGTTTTTTATTATCTTAGGGAGATTTATGTGGCACCTACATTCTCTCTTACGTGCACAAAGTTTCCTCAACTTATGTGTGCCACTTTGGTGACCACTTAACTGATTACTCTTATATTTTTAGATGCATTATCAATTGACCCTAACATATATACAATGAGTGCACATTGTCACTTATGTAGTTTTTCTATTATTACACTTATTTGGTGTCTTCTCTCAGTCATGTTGAATTCACTTGAGAATAACATTAGATGAAAAAAATTGATTCTACACTAGTGGTTCTTCTTGGAATGAATAATTATGCTTCATGATAGATGTACATGGAATGCTTTCTGATGGAACATGACCTTATTCCATTTATATATCGATAAATTATTGTTCCAATTGACCCTTGTCAATACAATGATTGGGCCAACTCTTGTGTTTATGTGTATGAGCACATATTGATGTATAACATTTCATGGGATCTACACCATGAAGTGGAGCACAAAGAGTGTCCCTTCACAATTTTAAGCACTCTTTAGTCTCTTTTTAGATATCCTACTAATATTTATATTTATCCTCCTCCTCTTAATATTGTCTCTTAAGATATTATTGTATTCTCTCCTCCTACTTAAGAGGAATCTATCATTTTAAGTGAGAGTACACTTAGTGAGAGATTTAACAACACATATATTACTATGGATATTCACTCTATATAGTTATGTGCTTCATATATAGTCTCTTCTTAAGTTTTAAGAGGATTTAAGCCATGATCTACACTTTACATGGATATTCCTTAAATGAATTGTCTATGTTATTCTTTTGATGGACTTATTATTCATTATTTTAAATAATCTTGACATAGTTATGCAATATTTCATCATTAGACCATATTCAAAGACATTTTTACTACTAACCTCATCTTCCATTATGGAATGGTTAGAATTTTAGTACACAAATTAGGTTCTTCCTTTGGTAAAAGAAAAAAAATTTGTTCGATGTAGATGGAGCTTCTTTATTCTTCAAGTAGATGATCTCATTATTGATAGTGGTAATATTGTGAGTTGTACTTGGAGTGAAGACTACTTAACCATCATCATTTAGGGGGTCTTATATACCTCTCTTACTATTTTCTCTCTTTTCTTGTGGGGGAGGGAGGCCAAGTGGGAGATATTTTTCCTATTTTTTTCTCTTTTTCTTCACTATATGAGAGTTTTTATGTACTTGGGTACCCCATTAGGCCTCATTTTCATGAACCGATCCTCTTACCCACTTAATTTATGCTTAATAAGGGGTGTTGGCATAGGATATTTATTTTAATTTCATTTAGATTTCATAGGTGTTTTAATTGGTGATTAGGGACGTTAGCACCACATTCATAAGGTTGTTAGTTCATGACTATCTTCCACCTATTTTGTGAAATTTGGTTCCACATGCATCAGGATGTGGTGTCTTATCTACCTTTGTCTTATATGTGTACATATATTATTGTAAGATACTCATATGAAATATTTGGATTATGGTGAGATAATTAGTTGTGATCTATGTCGACTTTGAGATATGTGAGAGCTATGAGAGTTGAGCCTTTTTTATGCAATCTAAATCCATTTTAGAATACATTTACTGTAATTTCTGTTCATTTATTCATTTCTAGATTCAACATATTTATGTGTTTGATTTCTTGGGATAATATTCCATGCCCCTCCTCCCTCACTAGGACATTTTAAATTTTAAAATATTTATAAATTATTCCCATCATGTGCAAATACACGAGGGAAAATAACACAATTGATATATAAAACCTGTTAGAAATTATACAAAGTGAAAAATGAGGGGTATAAAGTAACTCCATTGGAAGAGCAAAATATAATGACCAAAAAAAGGTGATAATGAAACTACAAAAAACTCATAGACACTCATATAGGTGTGTTCCATTGATAATAGTAATGAAACTAGGAAAAACATCAATAGTATACGTTTTTCGTAGGTTTTTTAATCTGATATTTCATATAACAAAGACACTATAGTTTAGGAATTTAAATGACATAATCTTAATACAAAGATTCCATGATTAAATCCTTAAAATGAATTCAAACAAACCCGGTTGTCATTGAAAGAGGAAGATCATAGAATATATAATAATATTCTATATGGGCTTTACATAGCTCGACGTAAAACTTCAAAAGAATTTTTATAACTAATTTTTCCACACAATAAATTAATAATAATGTTAAAATGACTACCATATGCATATATTGGTCTAAGGAATTACCTTGTTGCGGATGAAAACATGACAAAATTTTTATTTCTTTTTGAAAACACTTTATCAAATATTTTCACTATAATAAAACACTTGTATCTTCTTAATTATTATAATTTAACTTCAAAATAGTTTTCTTATGATTTATTGAGATTGTATGTTTTATATTTCCTAGATCATTTGATATTTCTCCTCGTTCATAATTTAATACATAAGATAATATAAAGTGTGCTGTAATTTTTATAATGAATAAAATTTCTTGGCCTCAATGATTAACCTATCTAATGGAGAATAATATCTCTGATGTGTTATATTACAATAGGTTTATTAAGATATCCATTTACTTAAAGTTCATTAATCATAGATTGGAGAAAAAATTACATATTATTAAAAAAAAATAACTGAAAACAAAAGCTATATGATGATAGATGAAACATTTAAAAGATATAAATTAATACCATATAATTTTGAAAGATAGATAAAATGCTTAATGTAAAAAATACAATTGTGAAAGCTTATATATAAAACTAGAACAAAATCTACATTTTACATAAAGATTTATAAAAAAAAGTAAGAAATTTGTTTAAACATAAAGAATTTAAACTTTCTATAATTACGGAAGCCATAAAAGTCTCTATTACGAACTTGGTAGAAAAATATTTAAATTACCATAACAAAAACTAAATAATAATTATCAACAAAGATAAAAAATGATGATGGGTGTTATTATTGAAGCGTGTATGTTACTCAACATAAGGGCATTAACTTGACATTAATTTCACTACACTATTTTCTAAATAAGAGGTTTAGTCTATTTTATTAGAAAACTTTAGAATAAATAATTTCATTTTATAAAGAATCATTTGGGATAAGAAGTGAAGTTATATTATAACATATATATATAGATCATGCACTACTAAACCTTTTGAAGATATCAATATATGTTCTAAGGACAAAATGTATACTTTCTAATGAAATCACATTTTCTTAGTGCCACATCAACATTCTTCGCAAACTTTCACAGTTCATTAATATTTCCAAAATACTAAAAAGAGCTTGGACCAAGAATGAGATGGCACCTATCAATTCCATCACTCCATTCAAAAAAGGTACAAGCATGAAAGTCACTTTTATTGATAACACAATAAATCTAAGATTGTTTATCCCTCTCAACTTTACTAATTCTTTATAACTATTGTTCCATATTAATAATGGATGAGAGTGATTGGTTATGATGACCAGTATGAGCATCATTTAAATCTAAATTAATATAAGTAAATAAAAATATCAAATGAATTAGAGATTTAAACTTGAATAATAAATGGAAGTAAAGAAATAAAATATTTAGTACACAAACACTTTTTTTTAGTAAATGAAATAATTTTTGTATGAAATTTTATATGTTGATAGATTAAATATCAAATATTATTAAGAATGTGTGTTTGTGTGGGTGGGTAGGTGGGTGTGTGTACGTGTGTCAAAACACACACACACATCTTTGTGTGTGTGTTAAATAATATTACAAGTTAAAATAGATGAAAAATTGTAATTTAAAGCATACGAACACAGATTGTTAAACTTAACTTCATGAAGATAATTTTCTCTAAAGCATAGCTAGTGATATGCAGATTTTTGAGATAAAAGTTTTGTAAAAAGTCCATTAAAAATTTAAAAAATATTAAACTATTTGTAATTATATATGCATGTCATACAATAATTTATTTTAGTTACAAATTTAAAAATATGGTTTAACATTAAAAAAATATTATATGATCAGAAATTATGTTCTCTCATTGAAAAACTTATGTATGTATGTATGTATGTATGTATGTATGTATGTGTAAATATATGCATGTACACACACACAATTTGTGTGTATATATACATGTGTGTGTATGCATATTTGTGTGTGTATGTATACATACATGCGTATATGTATGTATGTATGTATGTATGTACACACACACTCAAATGGGTCCACAAAGACCCCAAAAAAACTAAATTTACTAAAATTCATGTTAGTTTATCCATGATAGGGTTTTAGGGTAAGTTTGGACTCCCAAAACAAAAAACAACCAAATTTTGGAAGGAAACTCAAAAATTTTAAAGAAAAAGTCTTAAATAGGGTGTACACCCTTTCTAACTATAGATGTTCTTTGGAAAGAGTGTACACCCTTTATAAAAGAGTGCAAAACTTTGTAAAGGGTGTATGCCTTTATATAAAAGGCATGCGCCTTATTTTTAGTTGTAATCTATGTGGTTTAAATATCTTCATATGTTTTTTTACTTTTACATCTCTCTATTTATTCCATTGGACTATTACAAATGAATAGTATTGTAATAGAAAAATAAAATATCTTGTAAATTATTTCTTAGTATAAATATGTTTATAAATTAATTGAACTATAGGTCTTTTTGTCTTATTATATCTCTTGATGGTTATTTAAAAATATTAAATGACAAGCTTTAGTTTTATTAGAAAGTGATCAATCTAATGGTTAGTCTTGAATATCTTGATGTATATATTTTTTATATATGGATGGATTTTTTTTTTTTGTTTTTGGACATATTGGTGAATTCTTTTTAAATTAAAAATGAAAAATTACAAAACAATAGCTTGACTTATAAGTAATCATAATGAGATGCATCGAATGATTTTTTAGCTAAAAAATTTAAATGGTTTTAAAGTGAAGTGCTCAAGACCTTGATGTTACATATAAAACATACATCCATATTTATTAATTATTTACCTTGTAGGCCTATGAAAATTATACAAGAAGATATGATTAGTTTGAAAGTCAAGCTGAATTTGAAATGCATGAAACCCCAAACATACTTAGTAATTAAGATGAAAGGAGGAATTCTTAATTTTTTTCCTTTAGTATTTCTATTCATTAATGTTTTAAGTGAGGTTTTAGTATCTACATCTCAAAAACATTTGTATAAGTTATAAATAATTATACTATTACGTATTTTGTAAACCAAAAAAATAAAATCTTACATTAGTAATGGAAATTGTAGAATATAAAATGTGTTAAAATGAAATACTCAAGATCCCAATGCTAAGTATCAAATGCCACCCAAATAATTATCTACTTAAAAAATTATATATCTTTATAAATTATTGTTTTTAAGGCTTAAAAAAGTTAAACAATCACACAACCATTCCATTATAATAGAGAATAGTTAAATTCACATCAAAATAAGAGGATAATATTTGGATAGGATGCACGTTACACAAATAAATGCACCTCATAAAAAATAATTACTTTTGATGTTATGATATTACAATATAAAATCACCTTGGGATATTAATGCCAAAATATAAGGTTAATATTCATTGCTACCTATTTAAGTTTTCTTAGTGTTAATTTTGTTGGGTGTGAGTAGGAGTCCTATTTGACCTTACAGCTAGTCAAAACTTTAAGGGAAACACAAGAAAAGGAAATGATGGAATTTATGGAAATATTTTAGGAGGTCAAAAGAGCTTTGAAATAGGGTTTGAGAAGAAATATTAATTTTTGTGGGGATACATTTAGAATTGTGGGCATCATGCTTATTTCGGTAGTATGTTTGTTTTATGCATTTGAGGTGTAAGGGAAACAATTTCTATTAAGGTTGTCATAACTAAAATAACTTAAAATACCCATTTTTTCTAGGAATATGTATTTTTTGTTTTAAAACTCTAATTTTTATAGGACATTAGCAAAGGTGAACTATAATACTAGTAGAGAATTCACAATGAATAGAATTGGCATCAAGAATTAGAGAATCTATGATTTGATCCATAATTAATAATGCCAACATTTCGATCCACATCTTGATATCATCATCGTGACAAGAACAAGCCTAAGAGGTACCTTAAAATGGCAATAATAATTGTGGATCAAATTATAGATTTTCAAAGTCTTGATGCCAAAGGTAAATTGATTGGGTTGAACACATGTTTTTTACAAATTACATGTGTGGTTTTGTCGATAAACTTAATAAATATAAATTATTTGATTTACTTGTTGTCAATACATTATATCTTGTTTGGAATATTAAATTCAATTTTATAAACAATTATAAGTTTGTGTGAAAGATCGAAAGGAAAAGCTAGTCATTTTACATCTGCATGGAAGTTTTTCCAGATATTAGATAATGTAATTATGCATTTCATCTGAGATTTACAAGATATTCATTAAAATTTTAGGGTTATATTCTTAATATTATCCTTGATAATAGCTATGGATAATGGTTATTGAAAAATAGAACATGCATTAGAATAATCATTTCTTCCACAATGAAAGAAATATTTAAATCTAGAGTTGAGAGTAACATTAAAGAAAAATATTTTATAAATAAATATTCTATGATAAATTACATCACAATATAACACATTTACCTATAAAACATGTAAATAATCTTAATCAAACATAAAACAATAACATCAAACGTAAGTACAATAAAAACTATGTTAGAATGTAGTAATAATTGAGAAAATGGATTTAAGAAGAACATCTTAGCTTTCATGAATTTGGAGACAATTTTCATAAACATACAACATGGAACATGCCCAAATAATTAGGTGAAAATTTTTAAAAATTAATAAGAAATAGAAACTACTCGCCAATGCGTTATTCCAAAGATGGCAGTGCATTCTTTTTGGAAACGTTAAGTGATTATTTTGTAAAATTTTACATAGGTAAAATATGATTTGATGATCTTGTTTGTTTGCTTTAGGGTTTCAAAAACATCGTTTTCTTTTCTAAAATTATACGCAAATAATTGGGAAAAATAATCTGGATATCTAAAGCCCTAACAAAATATCACAAACCCTAAAAAATGGGGGATGTATTTAGCACCCTCTATTATCCCTAAATTATTATCAAGTCCTTAGGTAAGCAATAAATTTGATAATTAGCACTCGATGCATGTGTCAAGAAGTAGTTTAACGAGTGTAGGGGCTACTCTTATACGAAATTTCGTCCCAGAATGAATGTATGGAAAATAAATAAGTCCTTCAGACTCTACTTGAAGTCTACTCTAAAAGCTTGGATTAAATACTCTTGCACTTTCACAATAAATTTACTATAATAAATGTTCACTTGTTATTTTTTATGTCTTATATACACTAATACACCTATATATTTATTAGAAAAACTTAAATTTTTGTTGGTACAATAATCAACACATAATAAATGAGAAAATGTGACGAATAAAAAATACAAAACAAGAAAGACCTAAAATAAAAATCACAAGGACCCACCCTAAAAACATATACTTCTAAACATGAGAAACCAAATAAAACAAATAATAGAAAAAAGAGAAATATGATAAAAAACAATAATGAAAATGAAAAATACATGAAAAACTAATAACCAATATATACACACAAATACCTTGAAATAATACAATTCTACCAATAATCACTGCCACATTTTAAAATCAAAAGGTCTATACTATTCAACTTGATAAAATATGTTTCCTTTTAATAAAGGCGAACGGTCCTAACAAAATCTATACATTGATTTGTTCAAAGTTTCACTACACGCTTTAAGGCTACCGAATTTTTAAGAAACGAAACTTCCCACCATATTCGTTGCAATTCGATTGGTATTACGGTACGAGAGATCGCAAAGCAAGCTCGTTAAACACGAAAAAGACTCCCACTTCAAGACAGGATACTTCGTCTCGCCATTTTCAATGCCAAGTACAATGGATATTTCTAACATTTCGTTCCCCTGCCAACCATTTAAGATACCTACTATTCCAAGTTTCCTTATCGGTCAACATTTCTACCTCTCAGATAATTCCACATAGTTTATTGTATACTCAGGGCCTTCAATTTACGCGGTTGAAAAACAATTTCTGACCTGCAGTGGAAATTTCAGATGTAAATTTTACTAAACGTAGTGGATTGTAGAGGAATTTAATCTCATGTTGTTGTTCAGCGTCCGTATGCCGGTGAGATCTTTAAATACAGTCTGTCTGAGCATAATAATGAACGATCCTACCAATGTTTCATCCGCTGTATTGTCCACGGTATACAGAAGAAGGGAACTAAGGCAAAATAAGCGTCCATTTAGTGTTAACTGCTTCGGTATTGAGTCCGTTTTGGCTGCCACATTATTAATTCTTCCTTTATTACTGCCACCTCTGCCTCCTCCTCCTCTCATATTATTGCTGGTTCCAGTTTGTATGACGGTTGTGCCGGTGATTTTGTCTTTGATGTCTGGTGATATCAGCGATCCGGCAGTCTCTTTGGTCTGGGAAGCGTTTTTTTAATTAAAGAAACTGTTAAAAATGACAGCAATCTCTTACTGAATTCCTTGAGACCGCTTCAGATCCAAAAGTAAAGTCTATTATTTCGTGTATTTGTGAACATATGTATGAAACTTTCAAATTCACTGACACTTTATGAGGAAATGAGAATTCCCAAACATTTAGTATTGTAAAGTGCATTTATGCTACTGGTTATAGAAAATTAAATGAAATTTTTACATTTTGATTTAGAGTTACTGGATTTAGATGACCTGAATCGTGTTGTGATTTCCATGTTTAATTTTGTTTGATTGATGTCATTACATTAATTTTATAGTATGTGTAAGTAAAGAACTGTTTTCAAATATGCTCACACTTCAGGGTATTTAACATTTTATGGAATCAATTTTATTGTATTTATTCGTTTTCTGTTGAATTTGTTCGGTATACAACTAAATTATTAATTTTTTATATATTAAATTAAAAGAAAAATATTTTTTTTCCCATCATTTTAAATAGTTTTAAATGGATCTTTAAAAAAGAGGTGGTAAAGGGTATGGCACAAAGTTTACATAGTAACCATGCCTAGGACAAGACGAGTAACAAATGAACTTGGCCGAGCCTAGTAGAGATCTATATAATTAAAGAAAAAGCTACCAAGAACTAAGCTATTACTGTAAAATGTTTAGTAGAATGGGGATCTTCATCATGGGGATCACCCCATCCAGATTCTAGTAGATCATCCCTGCCGTAAATATGGTCCCAACAAGAGCTACATTTATTTTGCTCACCTTCCCCCTGAAATTCTGTATCCTAATCCATGTGATGGATAAAATGGCCAAAACGAGTTGAGGGAACACTTTATCTAGCGGCAACTACCAACCACCTTGAGAACTAGGTGGATGCACAAAGTTGGCAAACCCAAAAAGTGCCAAAATTGAGAAGACCAATTTTCATTTGCAAAGATTATATGCCTTTCTATAAAGAGTGTATGCCATTTTTTCAGCCCTGCCTTGGCATGGTGCCAAGGAAAATGGGAATTACCCCTTTTGTGGGTTATAAAGGGCATACACTCTTTATAAAAGTTCATTTTCACCTCAAAACATGCATTTTTATTCTCCTTTGTTTCATTCTAGAGCTAAACAAACTTTCACGTTTTGGAAGACAAAGAAAGGGCATGCATGTTATAGTGATCCTTTGATCTCAAAAAATAAATTTTGCATTTCAATCACAACTTCAAGTAGGGTTTTTTGTTAAATTTTGATTTTAGGTTGTGTGTGTGTGTGTGTGTGTGTGTGTGTGTGTTTAGAGTATTCAAAATAGATTTGCATTTCTCTCACATTGCTTGAAGAAAACAATATTTTTTTATAAATATAAATACAAAATTTGATGGACCCATTATCTAATAAACATCAAACATAATCATAATCAAAACCCATGGCACTTTGACTTTGTACAAGAAGAAGCTCAATTATACAAACAATATAATTCAAAGCGAAAACAATTAAAAACTATTATCAATAGTTTGTGTAAATCTTCAAGTCATGGTACACACAATTCACTTGCCACTTCATTAGAAGTTGTTTTCAATGAAATGGAAAATATCACTTCCCAAGTTGAATTAATGTTATTTTGAAAAGAGGTTTTGACAAAATATTATTATGATAAATTATCATATGAGGACATAAAAAAAAGAAGTTTGTGCTTTGTTTCTTAAGCATAGAACCAATGAACCACCACTAATGAGTTGTCAACATATTAACATTGATTGGTGTGTTCATGCAGAGATTGAAAACAACTTTTGGGATAGGTGGGGGATGGTGTTTGGTGTGTTTCATTGTATTATTTGATAAAAATTTATTGTGAGTTTATTTTACAAGAAATAAGAAATTATTTAGACCCTCCCAAGGTAGGAGAGGTGTGTCATCATTTGATAGAATTGGTGATAGGGAGACCAAAAATGATAAAATTGAGTTAAGAGAAATAGAAAGACAATAACACATACTTCTATCCCTAAAATATTGCATCGTATTACATTGATGGACACCCTTAAGGCTGCTATTAGTCTAATACAAATTATGATTGACTATGGGATGCATTAACTAAGGAGTTTTTCACATGCTACAAGCGGTGGCACATCTAATAGTGTTTATCCTACTATTGGTGCTAGTGTCCCTCCTATTATTAGTTTTAATGTCCCACCTACTAGTTGTAGAATAGTTAGTTGTCATCCTATAGTTTGTGTACATCATTGTACATATTATGAGAGGAAGTGTATTGGACCTTTGATTCAAAGTAAGAATATATAGGTTATATCTAAAAATCCAATAGGAACACTTATGGAGACTAGACATACATTTATACAACACATTATTAGGTAGGAGTATATATCATCTATTATATAGTTCCTTCATCATCTCTACACACTAGACTTACCCAGGTTACATCTGTAAATCTAAAAGGAACACTTGTGGAGACTATATGTTTATTTATACAACACACTAATAGGTAGGAGTATATGTCATCTAAAGATATTTCATCATCTTTACATAGTAGTATAGAATAATATATTCCATGTTTAGTTTCTTCAGCTCACCGTAGGACACTAGCAGATCAAAGGATATGTCATTTAAATTTTCTTCAAGACCTTAGGACACTAGCATATCATAGTATATGTCATCTATATTTGTTTCAACACCTCAAGACACTAGCATGCTAGACTATATGTCATTTTTAGTTGATTCACTACCTCTCATCAACACACAACTAGGTATGTATAGCTTGTCTACTCTACCATCTGTATTTGTCACATAAGTTTAATTAATTATAGTATAATTATGTATGTAAACAAATATTAATTTTATTTTTTAGTATATACTTAATCAAATAATATTTGAATTCTTTATTTTATTTCTTGTGTATACAATAACTGATATCCTAGTTGCCCTAGTTGGCTTATACTCTATTGTTGAGGCTGCAATTATCACTGCAGCCCCTACATTTAGCTTATGGGAAAAATCACATCAAGTTACTATATTGTTTAAATATTTTATATACACCATAATTATAGTACAAAAGGAATTATTTAATTCTCTCTTTCTATCCCTTTCTCATTCTCTCTTTTATGTATAGAAGGAATAATTTTGATTTAAATATATTAAAATACTTTAGTTTTATTTGATTCATAATTCACCTCTTTCATTTATTAGTTTTATACATGATGAGAGATATTATGGGTATTCCACATGGATCAAAATAATGTTTGACTAATGTTGTAGTTTCATCCCAAGATATAGTATCTCTCTAGCGACACCTAATTCAAATACAGAGACTAGTGAAAACATATAGAGTAAAATTATTTTTAAACTTCAAGTAATGATATTGTACATGATATTTATATTTGTATACACATTTAAATCTAATGCTATATTTATGATGCATATGATTTTCCATCATGGATATATTCAAAATCACGCATCCCAAGATAGTCATTTAGGTGACATGCAATGAGTCTAGAATCACCTTGTTACAAAATTTCATTCTTGGCAGCACTATGATTTTCTATGTATCATTTCAATGCACTAAAATTTATTTTTGATATGTTTTTCAAGCACCACAACATTTTAAGTTTGTCACAAAAATAATTGGTCTTTCACATGCTGAGAAGAGAGTTTCTCCTTGTAATGAGACACACAACACCACTAGTTCTACATCTATGGCAATGAGGCACAATTGTTTCGAAAGAAATGAGCAACATGAAATCTGGTTATTGTGCTAGGGTTAGTTATATATAATCTATTATTTATGCCAATATGGCCCACATTGTGTGCCTATATGGCACATTTTATATATGTATATTATCACTAGATTGTATTTCGATATCACCTATTTTTTATGTCACTATGATGTAATTTAAATACACATACATATTATTTGACATATCTATGTGAATCATATGTTGTTATGATTTGTGTATACATATTTACTTCTTATATGTCATTTTTGGTTATTATTTTTATGTTTTTACATACATGTTATCCTTGTCAAAAGTATTTATAAATTAATAAGTTTAAAGCATGGTTGTGACCAATGAATGGATATTTCAAATATTTAGATTTCATGAAATTGATGTACTTTTATTATAATAAAAATAATGAAGTTATTTTATTGTGCACATCTCTACATTATGATTATTTATCTATGTTATTGTTTTGGTAACATTGTCTTAGATTACATTAAAGAAAGAAGGAAATTATATTAATGTCCAAAAATGATGATAAGTATGTCAATGGGACTAAAGAAAATAACCACTAACAATAGAAAGCTCTAGGAAGAGAGAACCAAATAAATAAAGTACAAAGATGTTTTGGTTTTTTTATATCATCACAATAAATTTCAATTATGTAATTTATTATTCATTCAATCAATATAGCGTATACTAATAATGGCATGTTTAACAAATAAAATACTCTCCATGCCAACATATCACTTAAACATGAAGCTTAAGCATTCACCTAAAGTGTGAGAGATATCACCTTGTCCCTTATTATAAGAAATAAAAATTAAGATCATTCCTAAGTATTAACTCTAAAAACAAACCATGGAATTCAATAAGATTATAAAATTGTCACACATAATTAACAAGAATATATATCAACTCACAACCAATAGATCATGTACTAATCATATCAAGTTCAGCAAAGGGAATACTCACCATACCAAAATATCACTTAAACATGAAGCTTAAGTATTAATCTAAGGTGAAAGAGAGATTACCTTGTTGCTTATTATAATAAATAAAAATGAAGATCACTCTTAAGTATTAACTATATAAAAAAAATGGCATTCAATAATATTCAATCCCTGACACACATAATTAACAAGAAGGCATATCAACTCACAACATAATCTTAGATTCATCAAAATTATAGAGATATCATATATTCATAACATGTGCATATAATATTACACTTTACATTATACAAATCTGAAGGATATTTTTTACAAATTCTCATTGAAAACCTAAAAGATTGCCAATTAATTTATATTATATTCATATTTAATGGAAATGTGAAATAAAAAAATAACAATGAGAGGAAAACAAAATACCTAACATCACATGTCAATAACTCTAGAGGCAAATCTCATCGAATCTCTCTATTTGTGCCTAAAGTGGAGGAATCATATCATTTAATTCACTCTTTTTGTGCATATATTTTAATTTTCTGTCTTTCCCTCTAACTATTATAGTTTTATTATCAAGCCCTTTGAGCACTGTCAATAATTTGGTACCAATTGGGATGAGAGAAAACAATGGCATGTATTCCCTCACAGTCAAATGTCTCTTAAGGGACCAAAATTTTATTAGTAGGAGATAAATATTTTGAATCATTATCTTAATATATAAATCATCTATGTGAACATGTCTTGGTAGGTGTACAAACTATAGAATATCCACCTTCCACTCTTCATCAGGCCCTAAATTTAAAAGTTGCAGGCGAATAGATGCATCCCTAAATAGAAATTTTATTGACCCTGAGTGTAGAAATAGATCAAACATCAGACAAGAGTTGGAAGATAACCATGAGGAGTAGAGATAGGGTGAAAGATATTATAATTTCATACACAAGTCCTCTAAATACCCCTTAGAGTATCTGCTTCCACTAAATACAAGAGTGACACGTCGATAAAATTCATCTCACATGGAAAGTTTATTAGTGGGAAACATATATTTTTACTCATTATCCCATTGATGAACCGTCCACATGGGAAGATATAGATGGGCAAATAAACACTAAAATATTCCCCTCCACTTTTTGTTAGGCATTGGGGTTGAAGGTTTCAGGTGATTGGACACATCCCTGAAGAGAAGTTTCTCATCCTTGAATCTAAAAACATAAATAAATTTGGGTTAGCACTGTAGGAGAACCATGAGGGGTAGAGATGGGTAATCAAATATTATAGTTACATGGATGAGTCTTTTGAGCACCTCCCAAAGAATTAAATTCCACTTTGGATAAGGGATACATGAAAATGATATTTATCTTGCCTCTTAATGTCTCTTAAGGTACCAAAAGTTGGTCAGTGCTAGGAATATATTTTGACTCACTATCCAAATTGATGAATCATCTTTATAGACATGTTTGGATGGGTGTATAAATGTTTTCATATCACCCTCAGATATTTTTTAAGCCCCAAGGTCAAAAAATTGAGGTGGTTAGATGCATCCCTTAAGAGAATTTTATTATCCCTCAGTGTAGAAACAAAGCTAACTTCATGTAGGATAACTATGAGGGTAGAGATAAACCCTCATCACCTACATTTACACAAGTTATTCCTATGATTACCTCTATAGGATTTCATCCCACTCAATATGAGGTATGCAAAGAAATTATTTTTATCTAATAGCCAAATGTTTCTTAAATGATAAAAATTTGGTTAGTGGGAAACATATCTTTTGACTCACTATCCCAATAAATGAATAGTCTATGTAAATGCATCTAGATGGGAATATAAATGTTTTAATTTATCCCTTACACTCTCTATAAATCCCTTGTGTTGAAATTTTTAGGTAACTAGATGCATTCTTGAATAAAAACTTCATGTCTCTAAGTATATAAATAGAGCATACTTATTACAAGCATTAAAGGAGAACCATGGGGGGTAGAGATGAAATATTATCTATGATAGTTACATGAATAAGTCCCATGAGAACCCACATATAATTAGTTCCCACTTGTGTTGGATTATTTGTGATCCAAAATTAACTATTTTAGTAATTTTCTAGATTTTGTTTTGTTAGTAAATAATTTGGTTTATGGTAAAAGTTAGTTTCCTCGAAACCACCCTATGAAGCTTTATAATTTTTCACAAGCTTTTTAAAAATCATCTTAAAATATTATGATATATTTTTGGTGTGAAATACATGATTGAAATTGAAATTTTTGAGTTGATTCCTATTCGAGGGGACAACAATGGTATTAGAGTTGTGGTAGGAAGAGGTCATTGATTATTTTGATTGAGCTTCCAAGAAGGCAAGAAATGGGGTAGTGATAGAAGTAGAGGATAAATTTGATATGGGTAACACATTAAATAAAATGGTATTTTTATTTATTTATATGCAGTCCCTTTTGTAGCATTCCTTAAATCTTCATAAACCATTCAAAATTTGGCATTGAGCTCCTTGTGTTGTGAAAGAGTTTTTCTTTACTCATTATTTGCATGTTGATGAGTAGCTACTTCACCATTTTCTTTAATTTATTTTATTTTTCACTAAAATTTATTAAATTTTGTGAGCTCAAAGAAGGCAAAGACTTAATACAATTCATAAGCCCTTGGATTAGAAGGATGAATCCATTGGAAGGAGGATATAACCTACATGGGTATAATCTATATCTGATACCTTGATCTCTCTCAAATTCAAACATTTATCCCTTGTTCATCTCTAAATTTTGGGCTATAGTGAAATAAGATAGTGAAACATAATATAATCATAATGCTGATTTTATTCTATTTGAATTAGCATAATAATTTTATCCATATTTTTACTAAGCTTTTTCCAAGTGGAGATAATTTTATATATATAGATAGTGAAATGCAATAGTGTAGCTCACTATTATGTGTATACCTTATTTCATTTTCTTTGTACAACATCATATTTTTACAATTCCAATTCATTTCATACCTATATGACATACCTATATAGTAGACTTTTCTTATTAAGGAATTCAGTAGTTTGGCATTGAAGACTCTTTCAAATTGGCATAATAGATAAAAATTCTTCACAAGACCAGTATGGAATTCAAGATCTAAAGCTTGTTGAAGTAAGCATAGCATTTTTGTTAGTATAGAGTAGACCTGACAAATTGTTGTTTTCATGAAATATATTTGTTTTACCGCATCCCACAAAGAACAAAAAAGGAATAAATGGATCTAGATTTCACGTGCAAATAAAAAAATCAAATGCATTGATTTAACATATAATTTTACATGAAAATATATATTATACATATTTTTTGTTTTTTAAAAATCAAGAAATACAGTTTAAAAGAAACATCTTTTGTTGAGATTTATAACTTGTTTCTAGAGGAATTGGTGCTAATATTTTTTAAGTCACTCTTAAAAGGAGATGTTAAGAGTTCAAGATTTCAAAAATCTTTCATTTTGGTTGCATTCAATCTTGAGAGCATTATATTTTGATACTTTTTTGTACCAGTCATTCAATTATCCAAAGGTGGTTCTGTAACAAGTCAAAATGTAAGTTTTTAGACATTTGAGACACAACAAAATGGTTTATTTTATGTTTTGAATCTTCCATATATGGTTTTTTTAATGATGTATAGAGGTACATTATTGATAGAAACCAACACCTTCATAATGAAAATTTTCACAATTCAACCTCTTATTTATGTTATTCGAAAACATACCATCCTTTAAAAGTCCATAAATATCCTTGTAATTAACAAAGTGTAAGTGTCAAAACTGAAGGATGGAGGATCTATTGGATGCTAGAGGACAATTACTCTTCAGTTAGCTATTCATTAGGAGTATAGGTTCAATGTTTGAATGGTAAAGTTTGGATTATGTTTTTGCTTTCAGTTGCCTTTTTTGACTTTCTATATCTGATATTCCCAACATGGAGTAAATAAAGTTATTTATTTTTATTTCTCTTGATGTATAAATTCTCACCTCTCCCTTGATAGGGGAGAATATTTACGCATTGGTTAGACTTTGGTCAGTCATCAGTGATAGTATGAGTTGATATGGGTTGCTAGTACCAGCAATGTTAAATAAAGGTTGTTAATATTTGTTGGGCATTAGGAGATGTTCTATTTAGAGTAAAATTTTGTCACTTGGATGGGTTCTTATGTGGGACCTTATGTGGGTCAATGTATTTGGATATGCTTGATTGTGTTTTACTGCAGTACAATATGATGATCATAAGAGATGAGCGGGCCTTGATCATGTTCATCAATGATTTTTACCGCAACTCATAGGGGTGGATTTTTTTATGGAGAGACATAATTTTTGTTCAATACATGAGGTATAGTGCACCAATTGCAGTTATGATAGAGATCTTTTGATGACTTTAGAGTCATTGCTCTAAATCTTTCATATTTTATACCCCTTTGGATCAAGAGGGAGTTTGTTAGATTGTTTATGATTCCAAACTAATTATTTTAGTAATTTATTAATTTTTGCTTTGTTATTAGGTTATTTTATAGGAAAATTTAGTTTCCCCACAACAACCCTGTGAAGCTTTGTAAGATTTCACATGCTTTTCAAAAATCACCTTAAAATATTTTGATATATTTTTTGTGTGAAATACTTGTTTGAAATGTAAATTTATGAGTTTATTCCTATTTGAGGGGCCAACAACATCATTGTAGGTATAAATAATAATGAGTTTTATGTCATAGCCAAGTTTTCTTAAGTGACCAAAAGTTGGTGGGAGGCATATCTTTTCACTCTTTAGCCCAATTGATAAATTATCTTTGAAAACACATTCTGATGGGAGTATAAACACCATATTAACCTCGATATACTCTCTATCAAGACCTAGGGTTAAAAAATTTATGAGGTTGGATGCATCCCTTAAAAACTCTTCTCATTCCAAATTAGAACCATATCAAAATTCATGCGAACATTTTAGGATAACCATGAAGGGTAGAGACAAACCATCATATACTATAGTTACATAGGAGAGTCCTTCAAACTCCCTTAAATTTTTTGATCACACATGGAAGAGGGAGACATGGTAAGAAGTTTTATCTTGTAACCAAATGTTCCTTAAGGGACCAAAAGTTGGTAAATAAGAGGCACATCTTTTGGCTCGCTAGACCAATCAATAAATCACATTCATAAAGGCATTTAAATGGGTATATAAATGTTATAATAGCCATTATCCTCTCTCCTTTAGACCCTATGGTTGAAAGTTATAGTGTTATATTTTTTTCAATAAAAAACTTGTCTATTCATGGCATCAACCACGTGAAGGTGGAGGCTCATCTAGTACCACTAATCTACATTAAATTTCATAGTAAAAAATTCAAACAAAAATAAACACATAATGACAAAATAATTCAAAATTAGAATACACTAAATCAAATAAGTTAACTTTAGAAATTTTAAATTCTAAACACATTGAATATTAACATTATGAATTCAATCCTATGTACATTCAAGATCAACTCTATTTTTAAGTGTTCCAAGAATTGCTTCATGCTTAAATTCATGATCTTTAGACATAAATTTGTTATGAGGCCCTCCACTAAACTTGATAATTTAAATATTTCTGGTGATAACCAAATTTTAATAATGAATAACCATCATATGTGTTTGCAAGCCCTCAAATAACCATTATTATTTATTTTATTAAAGGTTTTGTAACCACAATAGATTTAGTTGGATAATCTAGGTCTTCTACATTCATGATAGTTATGGTTTTTTTTTTTACCTCTACACAATTAGATAAGTGGTAGTTTGTTCCCTCATCATTATCCTTATTTTCAATTATTTCAAAACCTTTCCCTTCATTTAAAGTATAATCAAATTTTTAGGACATATAGGAAAAAATTAAGATCTCACTTATAGCTAATTTTGCAATTACATGATAAATAAATTTTGTCTACTTTTATAAGATCTGAGATGTGGACAAAGTCAGTCAATGATGTCATTTAGTTATCCCCTAGTTGATGGAATGAATCACAATTCTACATCGGCATTAGGGTTCTACAATACCATAATTTTTTAACCCATTATTTTGATTCTCATTCAATCCAATCAAATTCCATATAGATTGAATAAAAACATGTCATATCCCTAGTATAAAGAACCCATAAACAAGAATTTAAGATTTGAGTGGAGTGAAAAAAACTTAATCCAGGTATTGTAATATAATATTGAAACATTTCATATTATTCTTCTTCCATTATCCAAAATATTATTCGCACATGAGAATATATATCTAATCCATGAGAAAGTTTTTGATTACTCTAAGTCATAATACTTACAACATAGATCAAATTAAAAATATTTTTGTGATTATTACTCTCATTTTTAAGGTGTATTTTTACGCATGCACCTACATCATCATGTTCCGCTTTGTCATGACCAGCCTCAAAGAAACTCCAAAGATGTTGAACCACATTATTCTTATGCATCTTACTTAACTAGTAAAATATTTGATAACTATTAAACTATCATACACAATTATCTAACCAAATTTAGTGTGTATTTAGTATGATTTCTCTTACATTCATAATTATATTAAATATCTCAAAACAACATTGGAAAAAACTCTAGATAATGTGATATGTCACTACTCATATAAAAGTGGTACTCTCTCATAATATTTTTATTATGGTTTGTGCTATCAAGACCATGTTTAAATGTAATATTTTAAAAAAAAAATCCAATTTAAATAAAATTATAGTACTTAAATTAAACCTTATTTTATGGTCATAATGGTTTATTTTCAACAAATTCGATAATTTAAACAATGGTCCCAACTAAAATTGAAACATGAAAATTTATAAAGATACTTGGTTCATAGCCAACTCACATCTTGATGACTCATTTTCATATTTTAATACATACTTTAAAGATTTATATTTCTTAAAATCTTATAGTTACTTTTGAAATTCATGTGAAATTTATTCATGTATATAGCTGGTCATATGTGAAAAACAACTGCATGTGTTACATATTTGAACTAAACATTCTTTATCCAAAAATATTATCCATCAAGTCTTTGACATAAAAATAATTGGGATTAACTATATTGAGATTTTAGGTGGTAAATCTACCATACATTCACACATAATATTATCAGTATGTAAAGTATAATGTATATGATGAAAAATATCAAAATGCATAGAAAATTCAACATGGTTCTAAAAACAACAAGTGGTGCATGTTTGGTTGATCTTAACATAGTAAGGCTTACACATCTCAAATGAACTTTGGCTTATTATAAATTTTTGGTTAAATTTTTCAATAAAGTTTTTATAAAATTTTGTTTATGTCATGTCCAAGAAATGTTTTGGATGTGTCTCTAAGTTTTTTGAACCTTTTATTCTTTTAAAAATATAATTTACACTAGATAAGACATTTTTGTTTTCATGCAAAAAAAATCAATCAAATGTCATGTTCCTTCAACTAATACCTTGTTTTTGTAGGAGTCTACCACTAAATACCCAACAATCTATGAGTAAAGGGTCATCGAACCTTGTTATTATTTTTATTAAATTTATTAAATTTTTTATATTCAATTTCAAGGATGTAATTATTTTATTAATATATCAAGATCTAAATGTTCACTTACTCAGTATACATTGTATTATTACTCCTCTTGCCACATTACTATCATTTTTTCAAGTTATGTTATCTATTGCATTAAATAGATTCCTCACTATAAAATTATTTATTCCCTCTGTATTTTTTGTTCTTAACCCTCAATTATTAATCACACAAAGATTTTTTGTATTTTCAGTAATTGAGCAAATAGTTGACATCATTCTGTATGAATTTTATTCTCATATGCATAGTCTCATAAGCATTGAACATGACATAGAAATGATATTCTTGACATTTTACCTTCCATATACCTTTAATATTATTTTCTTATTTATTTTAATCAAATTTATTAGTATTCATCACTTTATCCTTAGAGGTGTGGGTCCAAGAACTATCTTTTTTATTAAATTGGATGATGTTATCACTTCAACCATAGAAGGGATATTTGAGTGTTGGTTAATATTAGACCCTACATGTGAATTTAATTCCTCTTCATTATTATAGATATGAATTTAGGTCATTACGTAATTTTTATTATCATCTTGGTCCAAAACTTTATTATTGATGGATGTTTCATTATATCATGTGTCTCTGTGTGTTTCGTCACTCAATGCAAATCCATTAGTTACATGTTCTAAAATTTGAATTTTGTCATTCAACAAGGATTCATTAAGTTATATTATCTCATTTAAATACATATTTAAACTAAATCACATAGAATTAGGCATGTTATTTTCATTTTAAATATTATCTGGTGTGAAGGAAGTACCTTCACCTTGTCCAAAATCTCTTATCGATGATTTCCTATCTTCTTGTATTTTTCTTCATTTTCTCTCTTAAATTTAATTTCATCATTTGTTATCTCTTTAATTGGTATTTTAAAATGATGAACCAAATCAATTATTAATATTTAATCAAATAATTGTATGTCTAGAATAAGAATTGAATAATCTATAGTAATTGAGATAATGTAAATGGATAATTTATAGAGTGTCAGCTAGTAAAAACTAGTTCCAAGCTTGTAAAATGAAAAATTAATGAGCAAATTTATGGTGTAAATAGGTAAAATTTATGTTCTACGAAGAGGAGAACACCCTTTTTAAAGCATGCATGCCCTATTTGAGAATTTTTTTGGATTCCAAATGTCTTACACCCTTTCTCAAGGGAATATGCCCCTTAGAAATGGTGTACACTATTTGGAAGCCTAAATTTTCTCAACAAAACTATAAATTTTGAAAACATCTACCCCAAACTGAAAGGGTTAAACAAATATCCCATCTATAATTGAGTTTATCCACCATATGTAGATGTGTTGAATTCCAATCATAACCTTTACAAGCATTTTAATTTATAATGGGGTGCCAGCATAGCATTTACAATCTTTCCACTAAGGGTTAGAAGAGGTGATTATGATTTTTTGAAGTAAATATGTTGAAACTACCTAGATAATATCTTCCTATACTCCTCATTTGTAGAGGAAATTTTAAATTTCATTTTGAATTAATCCTAAGAAATCAATATTTGATTGTGTTTGTAAAAAAAATCTTGCACAATACAAATTCCTCTTCTAAATAACATAATAAAATGAATCTATGACCCCTATAAAAGATGGATAACATGATAATTGATAATAACATATCAATATAGAGAACATTAGTTCAATGAAAGGCCATATTTAAACTCCAAACCATTCCAAAACAACTAGAGTTTAAATTTTTCCCAATCTTTCCAAATAAGTTTAATCATAAAATTACAATCAATTTTTCATAGGGGTTCTAAAAATAAGAATGTTAGTAGAACCTAGACCTTTCAAAGGTGAAAATCCATGAGGGGTGCCTTTATAAATTCAATTTTGGATTAAAAAAATTTACACTTAATTTACTTCAATGGAATAGACAATCCATTTGACATAGAGAGTTGAGCCTTGATGAGAAATGTCTATAAAACTCATACCTCTTTCTTCCTATCAAAGACAACAGAGTTACCAAGCCACCCTCTAGAAGCCTTTGATAGAGGAGGGATTATAACCCTTATGATCTCTTTAATAAACTTTTCAATCTTTTGAACCAAATTTTAAATGGCACCCAACATGAAGAGTAATGCACATGTGTGGTTGCAAGCACTTTGGAATAAATTTGAAACTTACCAACCAATGATAAGGGTTTGTCGATTCAATATGAAAAAAAATTCATAATTGTACCCACCAAATAATACCATAATATAGAGAGGGAGGTATGGAATGTAAATGGAACACCCAAGATGTTTTAAATTTTATCATGATGTAACCATTTCTAGTCATATAGGATCACCTAGGGAGGTGAAGGGAGGAATGATTATTTCTAACACTTAATTTTCCTCTATTAAATAGAAGAGATAGAAGTAAGATAATAAATATCAAGATAGTTCATATAATTAAAAATATTTGATTCATCCTCAATGAAATTGAGAAATGAGTCATCTACAAAATTACCATTAAGGATTTATAAAGGATCATCATTAAGGAAATACTGCAAATAAACCCTTGAGATTGATAATTGGCTAGTAGATATCCAAAACCTTTAGCAATAAGAATATGCAAACTAGGTGATAGTAGGAAACCTTGACTAATGGATCCAAAAAAACAAAATTACTTAGAAATGACTCCATTAATGAAAAGAAAGGTTGAGGTGTTAGTAAAAATCATTTGAATTGACTGCAATAAAATTAGGATAAATCATAAGGATTTTAACACAACCATAATCAATGGCCATTCAATGCAATCACAAGATCTTTCAAAGTTATTTCTAATCAACATATCCCTTTTATTGGATTAACAATACCATTCCATACACTCTCACACAATAACATTATCTAGATTAAACATACCTTTAATGAATCCAATCTACTTAGATTGAATAGTCAAGGGTAGAAGGTGATAAATATGAAGTGCTAACACTTTGGTAATGATATTGTAAGAAATATTGAGCAATGTGATGGGCCTCCAAGTGAAAATTAATTCAGGTCCTCCTTCTTTAGATATTAAATCAATGTGGGAATTGTTAACACTAAACCCAATGATTGGGTGTGGAAGGATTTAAGATAGACTTCATATAAGTCTTTCCCAATAGTATCCCACATTTTTTTAGATTCATAGTAAAATAAATCACAATTAAGATCTTTATTAGTTTCCATTTCATAATTACCTCATACATATCCTCAAAGGAATTTTTTTTATCACATGCACAATATTGAACATGGGTTGGCTTGCAAGGGAAAAATGAAAAGTATTGGTGAAGATCTTGTTGTCACTCTAGGGAAGGTTCCTAAAATGTGAAAACTTGTATATAGTGCCACACAAAGGCTTGGATCATGTCTAGTACTTTAGTAAGGTGTTGATTAGTATCTTATATGTATTTAATATATTACTATATATATTTATCTTTGATAATTTGAAAAAATATTTGGAAAATCTATCACCCACTTTAAGGCAATCTATACACCCATAGATTATAGCCCCTCAGTAATTATAATATTAAAAAAATATAATCTAATGTATCAAACTTGTCACCTATAAATATAATGACTCACTAAATGGGGTTTGCTCAAGCAATTCCACCACATGGATCAGCTATAAGGAAGTGGTGGAATAAGATCACCATTATATCTTATCCAACTGACGATCATAAATTTAGACAAATATAGTGATGCATTTGAGTGAAACATAACAATACTAAATAAAATATGGCTATTGAGTTGGCCAAGGAAATAACTTTCAAACATTACAAATGTGGGATATAATGGAATAATGATCTAAAAAATCTATATTTAAAACCATGTCTTTTGGATTTTTAGCCTTTTTAACTGCCAAGTAATAGAAGACATGTGGGTCAATGATCAAAAAGTAAAAAATCAAACATAGATTTTACTAGCAATAGAGAAAACATAGTTGAATGAAAAGTACGATTGTGTGGAGATCATAACCCAATAAAAAAATTTGAGCACGTGATCATTTCCACCTCAAATATTGATCAAGTTATACCATAATTTGGGCAAGGTATGGAGATTGGTCTTAGGGTCATAAAACCCAAATTTATTTTTGATGAAAATCCAAGGTTTCCTTTCACCAATTGACTTATGCATCGATAGATGGCCAATCTTGTCAAGAGTTTTTTACACAATATTAAAGTCATGATAGATATACTAGTGTGTGTTCATGATATTTTTGGTAATCCATCGATAGAGAGGCATACTTTCATATGTGTTACTTGAGCCATAAACATTAGTGATATGAAAAGATTGGTTATCAATGTTGAAACTTACCCATAAGACATGATGTGAGATGTCAAATCCAAAGTCCACATAATTTGAATGCCATTTTGGAGAAATAAATGCAATAAGTCCAATAAAATCTAGGTCATGATTATTTTTTATAACTATGCTATCAAGCAAAATCACTTTACTAACAACACAAAAAATGAAATCTACCACCTTAACTTCTTGAAGGGATAGAATGTCCATATCTATAAATAATTTTTGTAAATATCACACAACATTCTTAGTAGTTGAGTCTATTAGAACATAAAAATTATATGAATAACAATTCATAAATTATAACTATCAAGAGACATATCCTCATAATCTAAGCCCTCCAGGGTTTTATACCATTTTTTTAGAACTGTGCATTATTAGAATGCATAGAATCCAAAAGTTGAGATGACCTTCATTATACAAACTCTAACACATAGTCTGAATTATACATAATTTAACAAATAGGTGGGGATACAAAAGTGAGTAATATATTCCCTAGAATGACTGCATGAGTGATTACTAGCTCTTGGATGGGAAAAAATATGTGGATGGAGAGCAAAATATTTGGGAAATATATTTAAAGAAAATTTAAAACTAGCCAAAACATTGGAATCCATGTAAAATTTTGGATTTATCATTTCAAATTTAGTTTAGACATGTTCATTTACATGTTGAGTAATGAGTGGACCTTCCCTATTAAGTTGAGAAATTGGAAATGATGCCAGAGGTATAGAACTATAATATGACTTATTACTACTAATAGGGTTATAATTATAAATACCCCTATTATAGTTTCTTTTTCCCATAATATGTTTCCACCCATCCAACTGAGTCTTCTTAGGGTTATCTGAAGTGGGTTTAGGAGTAATCCTATTGCAAGGCATATAGAAGAAAATATTTTATCTTTTGGTATGTTTCTTGATAATGGAAGTAACTATAGGGTAAATTAATATATAAACCTTGTTGAGATTGGTGAGAGTAGCTAATTTGTAATTCAAAAAACATTTTGATACATTTATATAAATCCACTTCATTTAAAACCCTTTTTTTGCACTAAGCTGAATACAATAATCTAGCATCATGGAAAATAACATGGTTAATACAATATAATATTCTATTAATGAAATGCCAAAAAGGCAAAGGCAACACATAGAACTCAACCCAAACTAGGACTTACAAAGAAGCATGTATCAACATAAAAAAATCTTAGGTCCATGTTGAAATGACCATCAAGGAGTTATCAATATACCAAGTAGTAGATTTAATCATAATCACACCTACATGGGTAGGGTCTATGAAAAAATTAAGAGGAATCCCTTGGTCATATTTTTGGCACTCTCTTTCTTAATGTTATGAATATTATAAACAATTTGTAACCAATTACTAAGTATGATTTAAAAGGTGATGTAACCCAAAAAATACCTTTTTAATATAAATGGTTTCAACAATTAACAAGTACATTTAAATTTAGGCATAAAAAATATAAAATTGGGTTGAGAATCGGTACCTCATTATACACTTTGGGGACAAATTTCCTTACTCACTTGAATGGGGGTACCATATCTTGTAAATCCACCTTCCTTCATCACATCTTCAACATTAAGACATGATGGAGAGGATGAAATCAAATAGGCTAAACTCACCCTAAGGTAAGGCTCGCTAAGTGAAAATAAATGTAACTATCTTGCAGGATCTAGCAAGGACCTCGTTATGAAGGCTACATATAAATAAACTATAATGTTTGTGTGCATAATTTAAACCCTAACAAACCTCTTTCCTTCTTCCCCTTTAGCCTTCACACATATACAATTATCTACAATATTTAATTAGGTTAAACCCTAAAAAATCTCTATAGTATTCTTAGTTCATGTTATATTCAATTATCTATACTTGTATAGATATATCATTTAATCTTATATATATTGAAACACATTATTTAATAAAGTCCTTATGATAATAAAAATTTATAAAGCATTATAATAGGTTTCATAAAGTAACACAATATATTTAAAAGTTTCATTGAAACATTTGATTATAAGATCTATATAATTAAAATTGAGATGCAAAAACACATTTTCTTTTTTAAAATTTTTTTATATTTTTTTTTCCAAAATAAGTAATTCAATTTTTGATATTAAAACATCATGATTTTACCAATAAATTTAATATCTTTAAGAGCTTAATGGAGGGTGAAAAAATATATCGACTCTTACAATCCTTTTAAACTAACATAAACACAATCATTTGGGAGATTAGATATTAGGAGAATAACTCTCTCAATAGTTTTTTTTAGATTATTTATTTCTTCCATAACTATTAGGAGACTTACTCTCTAGTAGATTTATTGGCTAAAATTAGATCACTTCACCTCCCTATTAATGAATATTGTTACTATGAAGGTACCCTTCTTGGGAAGACATTAGAGAAATTATTAGAAAATATTTGGTTTGCTTACAAATTCCCATTTGATCTTACATCATTAAAATAATCTATGTTCTAGTGCTCAAAGAGATTTATGTTATCTCAAGTAGTCCACCTTGTTTTGGCTAATTGGATTGTTTGTGTTTGCGAAGTTTGGAGAAGCCATGATTTTTGTATTAGGTTCATGTTATCAATAGAATTTCCATCTTAAAGGACATCTAATCTATGCTCCATCAATTTGATTTAACATGGAAACATCTCTCAAGTTGTGGGTGACCTATGAGAGAGATGATTCTCTAGATTGAAGGGCTAGCTCCCTTGCACCATACCTACAACTAACCCCTAGTCTTCTTGATTTAAAGGAAAATGGATAAAATGAGATTAACATTAATCTAAAAGAGGTGATGCACCAAGATTAAATCCACAAGCCTACTTGAACCTGTACTATGAAAGGCAATTCATAAAACTAATCTAAACACCCAAGGTTCTCCTAAAAAAAGTGTTTCAACATGAAGGTAGAATGCAATTTTTTTTCAAGGTAGATGAATATAAGGTCTGATCATAGACACTAATATCATTCTTCACACTTAAAGAGACAAAATTCAACCATTTACACATCATGTGACATGCTAAGAGTCAAATTACTCACATAAAGAATCAAAGAGTGAGATGAACATAAGGAGAGATAACCATCACTTTCCATTCAACCATGACCTATTTCACACACATGATCAATAACTTAAAACCAACATTAAATATTTTATTCAAAGGAAAAATTAGTAGTCAATTTAGTATGGCTTGGCCATACTAAATATAGATCTTTTTTACAATCCATTAAAGGCCTAATATGTATTAAAAAATGAGAAAAAAGAGAGGATAGGACATGGAAAAAGTTCATCATGACTATCATCAATCATCAAACAATTTACAATGCCAAGAGAAGTTGATGAAATAATTTTAGCATTTATCTTCAACATTTTTTGGCTTCGACTGATGATGAACTCATAAAAGGCGGTGTATAAGTGGTTTTTGATCTACCATGACTCAACTTTTCTCTCTTGAAACTATCATATATTTATTGAGGAGTTACAATTTATTATCTTGAAACATAGCCTTCAACTACCATATTGACCAATTTTTCATCCTACATTTCTCCAATTTTAAATTAACATCATTTCAGAAAGGGAGAAATTATCTTTCCAATATAACAAGTAGTATTTAAAAATAAGTTTCATATCAAGATATATGTCCAAAAAACTAACACAAAGTTAAACGTAGTTGTATTAACACCTCAAAACATGGTAAAATAGAAAATTATAGAGTAAGATATGAGTAAAACCCATCATATCTCATATTTATAGAAATCTCTTGAAAATATTCTCAAAAGGATATTTTTAGTTTTTTTTTAAATTATAAAATTAACCCCTACACATTTCCCTATGAGTTTTTTTCTAGTGAAGAGTTGGCTGAGTAATAAATCTTCATGGGAGGGCCACTTCACACCATCATAGATTTTGCTGGAAATCCCAATAGCTTTAAAACTAATTGCATTACCTTATCATTCCATTATGGTACTATAATAAAAATTATCAATAAACTTTAGACATCATTTTGTCCTACATAGATGATTTGTAATAGTGCTTATTGAGCAGATTTAGCAACTAGAAGGTGTAGAAAATGACCAAGTGAAAATCAGCACAGAAGTTGATTTTGATGGTTGTGCATTCCACACATGATATTGAATATTTACACACTATATTAACCTCATATTTCAATGAAATTTGTCTATCACCATGCGTAATTTGAATAATATTTGACCTCTTTTACCCTTTAAAAAATGAGTTTTTAACGTGCAAATTGACTAGACCTAAAATCTAGAAACATAAAAATTTGACCAAGTAAAAATAAGAGCAAAAGACAATTTTTAACCATGTAAATTTTTCATATGGGAGTGAATGTTCTACAAATTTTTTGACCCTCACATTCATACCACATTTTACTACAATCATGAGAAATTTTAAGGTGATTGGTATTAATTTAGTTCTACAAAAATGTGTTTGAAAAGTATTGTACATGTTGATTTGGCAACTGAAAAGATAAAAATATGTGCACTAGGCAATTTTGATGACTGTGAAATTTTCAAGTGAGGAATAATTATCTCCAACCACCTTCACCATTGTATTACCCTCAAATATTAATACCATAATGAGAAATTTTATGTTATTTGGACTTCATATGATCCTACAAAATTATGTTTGAAAACTCTTGCACAAGATGATTTGGTAACTAAAAACACAGAAAATGCCTAAGTAAAAATCAACACATAAGCCATTTTTTTCCTCTACATATTTTACACTTGGAGAAGGTATTTATTACTATTGTTTTCATATTTTCACTCTTTACACATAGCTACCATCATAAAAATTTTGGAGAGAAATGAGCATGATTTGGCCTTGCAAAATTACTCCTGAGAAACACTGCACAAAATAATTGGACAAGATATATGTCATAGCTTACCTTCTTGATAAGACCTCACTGAGACCCTTAAATAATTTTACAATTGAAACCGTGATAATAAAATTTAATATTACCAAGGCATGACTCCAAACAAGACCATTTACAAGATTGGAGATCCCTATGAAAAGTTTCAAACTATAGGGGTTGAGTCATTTTGACCAAGGCATCAAAATTGGTTAGTAGTTTAATTATCATCAAATTATTTTGCATGGTTGTCTTCATGTAATTATTGAAGTACATTGTAGAATTTGGTGACCAAGGATTCTCACAATAGTGTTTACTTATAATCCTTGAGTTGTTCCATGGAGGTGATTCCTTATTGCACTCCTAGACTACTCAACATTTTTTTTCTATTATTGGTTTATTGTTCTTTTTGAAAAACTTTTGGTATTTTTTTATTTGTTATTATCTATGGATTATTGACTTTTTAGATACTAAAGTTTTTATATTTTATCATGTCTCCTTATATTCTCGTTAAAACATCTCTTATCTTTCATGGTGTGATCTGCCTTTTAGATTCTTTTGTACTTTGAAATAATAACCCCTTTTCCCTTATTATTCTTTATAAAAAAATATGAAAACCATCTAGTTTTATCTTGAATAGGCACTACCTATCCATAAACAATTTTGGAAATAAATTTATACATTAATAAAATTCAACTTTAATAAAGATAACCATGGTATAATCATCTCCTCTCCACCAAACGTATATCATACATTAGTTGTTTCTCTAAAATTATTTAATATTCATGTTGATGTACATAATTAGGAATAAATGTGTAGGTAAATGATTTATCTTTAAAAATTCATTGAAAAACATGAGATTGAGTTTCTTATGAGAGTTAAGGAATCAAGCAATATATTCTTGTTGGTTGTCTAAACATAGCATAAATAATTATTAGAAAGTGTTAAATATGCAACTGACTATTTAATCATTGACCATCTTTATATAACAATAAGAAAACATATTTCTAATTCAAAAGATAATAAATATTCAAATTTCATCTATACATTATTTTAAATATATAGATATTATTAAAAAATCATGTTTTGGCCCTTTATTGAAAGGTATTAAATCTATATATTTTATCCATTTCTTTCTATTGGTAGTGTAAACTTTGTTATTTGATGCATCAATCTACCTCACCATCAATGGGCATAACTTTAATAACTTTCGAATTTTTCGATCCATTTGACATGGTTTAGACAAGTTAAATAGGTGTCTAGAATATGATAAATTTGAAGGTGATTGGTTTTCATTTGGTTCTATGTAAATTTGTTTTAAAAGTGTTTTTCATGCTGATTTGACAACTAAAAAGACAAAAATATGTGCACTAGGCAGTTTTCATGACTATGATATTTTCAAATGAGGAATAATTATCTGCAATTTCCTTCACCATTGTATTACTATGACATTTAAGTACCATAATGATAAATTTTAAGATAATTTTAATTCATTTTATCCTATGAAATTATGTTTGAAAAGTGTTGCACAGGATGATTTGGCAATTGAAAACACAGAAAATGCCAAGGTAAAAATCAGCGCATAAGCCAATTTTTTCCTCTATTAATTTTACACTTTGGGAAGGTATTTTTTGTGATTGTATTCATATTTTCACTCTTTCCACACATGTATACCATCATAAAAAATTTGGAGATAAATGAGCATGATTTGGCCTTACAGAATTACCCCTGAAAAGCACTGCATAGGTTGATTAGACAAGACATGTGTCATAGCTTACCTTATTGATAAGACCTCATTGAGACCTTGAAAAAATTTAACACTTGAAACCATGATAATAAAAATAAATATTACCAAGGCATGACTCCCAACAAGAACATTTACAAGCTTGGAGATCCCTATGAAAAGTCTCAAATTATAGGAGTTGACTCATTTTGACCTGGAGGTCAAAATTGGTCAATAGTTAAATTGTCATCAAAGGATTATGCATGGTGGTATTTATTTAATTCTTGAAGGACATTATAGAATTTTGTGACCAAAGATTCTAGTGATAGCATTTACCTACACTCCTAGAGTTGTTCCATGGAGGTGATTCCTTATTGCATTCTTACACTACTCAATATTATTTTTTCTATTATTGGTTTATGGTTCTTTTTATGAAACTTTTGGTATTTTATTATTTTATCTTTATTTTTGTCTCTGGATTATTGACATTTTAGCTATTAAAGTTTTTATATTATAGCATGTCTCCTTATATTCTCCTTAAGACATCTCTTATCTTTCATGGTGTGATCCACTTTTTAGATTCTTTTGTAATTCAAAATAGGATCCCCTTTTCCCTTATTATTATTTATAAAGTAATATGAACACCATCTAGTTTTGTCTTGATTATGCACTAACTATCCATGAATAATTTAGGAAATAAATTTATACATTAATAAAATTAGACTTTAATAAAGATAACCATGGTGTAATCATTTCCTCCCCACCAAAACTATATGATATGTTACTTGTTTCACTAAAATTATTTAATATTTAAGTGGATGTAATAATTAAGAATAATAGTAAAGGTAAACCATTTATCTTTATAAATACATTGAAAAACATGCGATTCAGTGTCTTATGAGAGTTAAGGAATAAAGCAATATATTTTTGTTGTTTTTCTAAACATATTATAAATAAATCTTAAAAAGTGTTAAATATGCAACTGACTCTTTATTCATTGACTGCCTTTACATAACAACAAGATAATATATTCAAATTTAAAAGATACTAAATATTCAAATTTCGTTTATGCATCATTATTATTATTATATATATATATATAATTAAAAAAATCATGTTTTGGCACTTTATTCAAAGAGCTTAAAGCTCTATGTTTTGGACATTTCTTTTTATTATTAGTGCAAACTTTGTTATTTGATGCATCAATGTGCCTCACCATCAATGGGAAAAAGTTTAATATCTTTGTAATTTGTCACTCCATTTGACATGGTCTAGACAAGTTAAATAGGTGTTGGAATTAAAGTTCTTCACCTAGGACTTGGCTCACTTTACTTAACAGAATATGGAATGCTAAATTTGTGCCCAAGCTCATACATTTTATTTTGTATTTGATTTATCAATACCTTCCTCATGGAAAGTGCTTCTTACGCATTAGAATTGCTAAGCCCTAGCATATGTTTGGCTTGATCTAGACCTAAGCCTTTCAAAAATCTCTTTGGGACATGTCCAAGATCTCAATTTAATTGGCAATGGATTCATAACCTTTTCCAACCATTCCACCTAGAGCCATTCTTTTGGTGCATGATTTTTTGAGGATAAAGCTCAGTGGCCAAGTTATATTTATTTTATATGGAACTTCTTTAGAGCTATATTTTCACTTTAGTTATGAAAATCGAGGAATTGAACTATTTTTAATAATGAAGAACCATCTTTATAGTTTTTCAATGATAGGGTGATTTTTATCCAATTGAATCTTATGTGGATCCAATCTCAAACTAAGAAGGTGGTGCTCAAATTTTAACACTTGTAGAAGTTTTTCAACCATTGGGGGAGTGCTCCCTGTACTGAGTTGTGCCCTATAAAACCAACCATCTCATAAATCCACCCTATCATGCTCACAGTCCCTTGTCCACTCCTTAGCAAGGGGTTGGAATCCATCATCATCAAAAAATAGCAATGGAGTTCACTTGTGCAAGGGGTGGTCCAGTTGGTAACTTTGTCCAACTAGCTTCTAATTAGGGCATCATTGTTTCATTGCTCTTCCATGACACCACTCAAGATTGTTAGGTGGTTCTTGATCCTCTTTTAGCTAAGCCTTCCACTTGGACCACCAATGTGCCAAGGATTGCCTCCACTTCCTTCTAGGGTTGTGGCTTTTGCCTAAAAATATGTTTCTTTATGTAATCTTGTGAACTTTGGGTTTACTTAGATAGTGATTTTTGTTTTTGTCTCGAATCCTATGATCAATGTGGATTTTGAATCATGCATACCAATTGGTCATTTTATTTTTGTAGCCATCATTATATTATTTTTAACAATAAAATTATCCAAAAACTATATATTTTTTAATAAGTAAATAAACTTTAAAAGTTGCTTGGATCACTTTAACATGGAGAACATTTAAATAAAATCCCATCCAATGTTACAAATCTTTCAATTAAATCCCTATTCGTCAATATTCATATTGGATGAACTTTTCTTTACATGTATTTTTTTAAGTTTACATAAGTTTATGAAATAAATAAATAAGATAATTCCCTATAATTATAAAGTAGTTATTTGTTAACATTTTTTTTAAAAAAAATAATTTACATAGATTTGTATAAGTTTATGAAAGATAATAAATATTATTTTATTTATATAAATGTGACTAACAATTATTTATATCATTATAAACTAAATATTATCATATGTATGAAAATTTATCTTATAATTGTTAAGAAATTATATATAATTACATAAGTAATGAACTTGTAACTGAGTTTTTCTTAAATAAAGGAAAATATGAATTATTTGAAATTGCATACTATTCTACATTCATTTAGTAATGAATATGTGCATGAATAAAAAAAGATAATATTAATAAATAAATCTGAAAATTTCATAAAATATATTATATTAATGATATATTATTGGGATATAAATTTTATTTTACACATTATTTACATATTATTCTTAAATAAATTTTTACTTCAATTTTTTATTTTATTTTTTTAAAAATTGTATGAATGCCTAGCTTTGGAATAAAACAATTACGTTAGAACCCTAAAATGTATATTGGAACTATAAAGTTATGTTAGAACTAAAAACCTTGCAATCAAATTTAATTCAGTATGGGGTGCTATGTAATTTAATTTAATTTTTTATTTTATTAATAATTCTTTGTTCGATTTATTTTCACAACATAGGTTAAGCAAAATCAAGTGAAATGGAACCAAATATAAAACTTACGAGTGAAGAATGTCAGGAATTCCCTTACAATTTTTCCTTGGGCTAAATTAGACTATAATAAGAAACATAAGAAATGTTTGGGATATGTATTCCACCTTTCTTTTGTGTATACTAAATTATTTTGTTGAGGGAGAGAGTTAGAACACTACCACACCAACTAACTTTGTTGTAAATTTTTACAAGATTACTGAAGCACCATTCCCCGAAGATGCATTAAGTGTAAAGATATAAGAGTGGGGAATATTCTTATCGCTACCAATTAGTTATTTGCTTAAAATTTTGAAATGTTGTTTTGTGATTTTTATGTTGATAATGTCATTACTTATGGTGGTTGGTAATTTTATGTTGAGCATGTCATTGTTATATCTCATATTTATGTTGAGGATATCATTTTTTTTTTCATTGGTTATTTAGTGATTAAAATTTTGCTATTATTTTATGTTGTTATTTTATTTTTTCAATTTTGTGTTATCATATCAATTTTATTAAAATCATTATTGATTATCTGCCTATGGCTCGATGATAAGAGAAATGAACCAACTAAATATGATAAGAAAAGTTATAAAAATCAAAGTTTGAAAATAAGTAGTGAATGTCACTTCCTAGCGAAAGTATTCAACAATAGAGATGACATTTGCATTCATATATATAATGAATGGAGGCATGTTGTTAAGAACGTAAATATTTTTTTATGGGTGTGGTGACCTTTAAGGAAATTCCCATATTGTGCATGTTCGTCATATGTCCAAAATAACTAAGGGATATATTGAGTCTTTATTGTTGATGATTTTCTCCATTGATAACATTTTAAAGATACATTATTTTTAAATGGGTTTGAAGGACAGGATGAGATCGTAAGATACTATTATACTTAGGTACGATGTAATCAATGGATGAAATAGAGTTATGATAATTGTGTCTCAAAGGAATTCTGATGAGTCTATTAATTATAACCATTGTTATTTTGATGAGGAAAAAAATATGTTTTTTTACCATAAACTAATTGGTTATGTTATACATTTTCTTATGAGAATTCAAACACCATGGCAATTCGAGATGATGGTAAAGAATTCATAGAAACCAAACATCTCTATGGATGCAACATTCTCAACAAAAATATATATTGAAAGTTATATACATTGATAAGGTAAATATTAATTTAATATTATAAATAATGTCTATAATTACTAACATATTAATTCAATTCATTAACATAATACCAGTTGTACACCTTTTTGTTTTTAATGAGAAACGAGGTAAAGTCCTATTTGCATGGGCTATTTATTTCAGAACAAGGGTGGGCGAGATTAAAACTTGGTTGATGAAATTGTTTAAACGTGGAAAAATGTTCCACCCAAATTGTAAGGTTAATGCATTCGTCACTGATGATACAATTTCTGAGATTGATGCATGCAATAAAGAAAGTTAATTTATGTTTATATAGTAGTAAATACCTTTAAGATTGTGTTTGGAATATTAATCTACTTTTTTGGTATAGAAATATGTTTTGAAGATTATAATTTGTTGAGGATATGCATGAATGTGTTTAATTTTCATATCGTCCTTTGGAATTGGCATGTGATAAGGGAATGGTTTAAGAATGTCTATAGGTACGCCTATTATAATGTGAAGTGTGAGTATGATACGTCTTCTACCAATGTCAGCCTTTTTAGGCAGTGAAAATGATGTGTTACGAGGATTTCATGAAAGAATTTAATTTGTTGTAGCAATCGTTTGTAAAAGAACTTAATTTGTTCTCATTTGGAATTTGGCTGCCTCAATACATATATTTTATGACTCGCTTATCATGGAAAAAATGAAGGATGTTCTTATTTTATATTATATTCAAGCATAATATCATTACCTACAAACTTTTTGTCATCGAATGGCTGCCATGTGATGGATTATTTTCATAAGTTCATGTTTTGGAACCATTTCATGATTGAGTAGACACCTTACGATGGATTGTTTTAAGTTGGAATTAGTTTATCAAAGAAATAATTAAGATTATTCTCTGCAAGTGTTCTGTCATTGAACAACTACATTATGACAAACATTTTTCAGTGTGTTTAAGTCGACGAAATAAAAGGTATAATTTTATTCTTTATAAATATCAGGGTTTTTTTTTTATACAAACAATCCACAATTAAAGTATTTCAAATATAAAGATATTAAAGACATAAACACGATCAATTTTTTTACCAGGGATATTATCCTTCTACATTGCAATGAAAAAAAATTGAAAAGCGAAGTGGTAAGGTGAGAGATTGATTCACCTAGATTGTAATACAAATGTCTAAACTTGTTTTTTATCAAAAAAAAAAAACAATAATAATAATAAGTTTTAGTAATAAAAAAAAATTTAACTAAAAT
Organism: Torreya grandis; assembly: GCA_037957365.1. Lineage (NCBI taxonomy): Eukaryota > Viridiplantae > Streptophyta > Pinopsida > Cupressales > Taxaceae > Torreya > Torreya grandis. Next base: position 226,297 of record JARHVA010006920.1, on the reverse strand, counting down.
TAAATTTAATAATTAATTTCCAACTATTAAATGAAGTATAGCAGCTCCCCATTTTTCTTAACACTATTTTTTTTATTAACAAAATTATGATGGATTGTTATTTAATTATTAATTTTTTATGTGAGATTTATTTTGTTTTGTTAAATTTGGTGGTGGTAGTGATGAATAAGAATTATATTGCTTTAAGATTAGAATTTAATGTTTTAAAATAGCTCAACTAATATTGAGTTCTTTTCATGATTTTAGTTCAATGTTTCGAAGCATAGTCAAATTTTGTAGTTAATGTGAATTTCTTGAAAAATATATGAAGACATAGTCCAATATTCCTCAAATTATTAAAATGGTGGTAAACATGAAGTCTAATATATTAAATAAATCTTTAATACAATTTTATTCTTTCATTATTTATTATATTTAGTTTTGTTAATTTATATTTATTTTGTCAAAACATTTTAAAACTATGAATATATGTATATATGAAAAAGACTCCAGCAATTTAAAAAAAAATTGAAACATGCACACGAATATGATACATTAGTGACATATTTTTATAAAATATATATTATTTTATATATCTAAATATATTTTGAATGTAAATTTGAATTTCAATAATATTCATATAAAATATTTGTGTATTAAAACGTATTTGAAGATGTACTTTAGATTTGTTTTGTAATTGTATGTATAATTACACAATAAATAAATACACATATATAAAAATTGAGTTTCTTAAAAAAAAAATACAAATCATTTTACAATTTGTATTCTTACACATATTTATTTATGAATATGTGTAGGAATGGAAAAACTAAAATTAATAAATAAATATAAAATATGATAGATGAATGACACACTGTTAGGATATACATTTCATTTTATGCACCATTTCCATATTATTATGAACTAAATTCTTGATTCCAAATTATTTTTGTTATCTTTATACATTTTTAAAATGATTAATCTTGGAATAAAAAATATATTAAAACCATAAAATATAAGTTGGAACTATAAAACGTGTGTTGGAACCAGAAAGTATTCAATCAAGTTTGATTGATTATGGGTGATATGTAATTTATTATCATTTTCATTTTTATTATAGCTATTTATTTCTTTAGAAATGGTTAAGTAAAAGCAGTCAAAATGGAATCAAATACAAGAATCAGAAGTTTAAAATGTCCCAAATTCCTTTGCGATGTTTTTTTTTAACGATGACCTAACTTGGACTATCGTAGGATGTATAAAATGCATTACGGATATGTGTGTCGCCTTTACTTTGTATAAACTTAAAGATTTTGATGAAGGACAAGGTATGAACATTATTTCACCTGCTAACTTTGTTGTAAAGTGTCGTTGACTTGATGAATATCAATGTCCATCAGATGTATCAAGTGCTAAGACATATGAGTGGTGAGTCCTTTTATCATTTCTATCTAATTATTTGTTTAATATTTTGAAATGTTGGTTTGTGATTTTTATGTTGATAATGTCATTATTTATATGTTTGGTAATTTTATGTTGAGAATGTTATTGTTATATGTCATATCTATGTTGAGAATGTCATTCTTTTTGTTTAGTTATACTTTATTGTTGAAAATTTTATTATTATTATTTCACGTTACAATTTTATTTTTCCAATTTTATGTTGTCATATCAATTTGATTTCAATTGTGAGTGTTTTCCATTTATTAATGTGTTTATGGCTTTTATGATAAGAGAAATGAACCAACCAAATGTGATACGAAAAGGTATTAAAAAATAAGTTTGAAAAAAGGTTTTGAATGTCACTTCTTGGTGAAGGTATTCCACAATACATATGACATAACCATTCTTATATATAATGAATGGAGGCATGTTGATAATAATGATATGTTTTCAATGGGTGTGATGACTCTTTGATAAATTTTTGTATTATGTATGCCCAATATTTATCGAAAACAATTGAAAAAATATATTGAGTTTTTGGTGATGGGTGTTTTTATTGACACCATTTTTTTGAGATAATACTTAAACAATGGTTTTAAGGACATGATGAACTCATGTATACCATTTTACTTAGGGAAGATGTAATCAATACATGAAATAAAGTTAGAGGAATTGTGTTACAAAATAATTCCATTGAATCTATTAGTTGCAACCTTTGGTTTATTGATGAAGTGGAAAATATGTGTAATTAATAAAAACCACTTGATGATATTATTCCTTTTCTTATATGAATTTAAACATCACGGAAATTACATATGATTGTAAAGCATTCATAAAATCCAATCACCGAGACGAAGGCAACATTCTCAACAAACAAATATATTATGTGTATTGCCCATTGCTAAAGTTGAAATTAACATAATATTATATTAATACTGGGTAGAATTGCTAAAGCATTCATTAAGTTCATTGTCACATTACTATTTTTACACCTTATTGGTATTTGATGAGAGACAAGGTGAAGTCCCAGTAACATGGGTTATTTCTTACATGAATAAGATAGATGACATTAAGACTTGGTTGATAGAAGTGTAGATAAGTGTAAAATTGTTTCACCCAGATTGTAATATTAATGCTTTCATCACTGATGATGTAGTGGCTGAGATTGATTCAATAAGATATCTTAAGATATGTTTTTGTTATTATTTTACATGTGGTAACTACTATAAACAGTATGTTTGGATTGTTCGTGTATTTTTTTCTGCATCATATTACATTTTGAATATTATAATTTCTTGAGAGGATGAAGGAATGTATTCAGATTCTACATCTTCCTTTATATTTGACATGTTATAAAGTTATGGTTGAATATTATAATTTGTTGAGGGGATGAAGGAATGTGTTTAGATTCCACATGTTCCTTTGTATTTGGCATGTGAGAAAGTCATGGTTGAATAATGTTTATAGGTATGCCTCTTGTAAGGAGGCTAATATCTTTAAGTTTTATAAAAATGTAAAGACATTTCATATAATTTTATTTTTTTAAAATTATATATAGTTTCATTGATCATTTTGGGGTTGTGTTCCATGTGGAATAGTTCATAAAATATTTTAAAATTAAATGGTCTCAAAGTGATAGTTGAATTAGTGAGTTCATTGTCTATGTTATATTTTATTGTAGGCATATTTTTCTAATTTAACATTATTTTTTTTATGTAAATCCAATTGAAATTATGTTGTAGTTATGCACACCAACCATTTCCATCGATTTAGTCATGCAGACTAGCAAACCAATTTGCAACCATTGATATATCAAAATCGTAATCCTTATAGTCCACTCCTAGAAATATAATAGGCAAATGCATTTGTTTGTTTACACCCTTATGAGAGGGTTTGAACCATTTTACAAATACATGTGCATGTTAATAAATATTGGGTTTATTTGGAATTTCAAAGAGGAGAGGCATCTTTTAAACTCCATTGACAATGCTAGGGAAATATGTGATATGTATTTAGTTCCATGTGCATGCACATTTTACATTAATAAGGTAAGGATTCAATCTGACAAGGGGAATCGGTACATTTTCACCAAGTTTGGGTCGGATTTCCATGTTTATGATTGTTCATTGTCTACGAATGGAAACATTTGCAGGGGTGCAATTAAGATGATGTCTTTGGATAAGAAAGTATAAAACGATGACACTAACAGGAATTTTCCATCTTGTAATGAGTCTCTTTTGGTTGATATGATGGCCATGCTTTCCACACCACCTGAAGTTCATCATAGCATACACAATGAGTTTTTTTGGGAGATTATGATTAATGTTCTATAATATGTTGAGAAAAGTTAAAGTGATACAGAAGCAGATGTTGTGGATGATGAAGTACAAAATGATAGGTGTGAATAAAAGGTCACAAATGGGATTGTGTAAACGGAGGTTATAAAATAACATCTACAGCTCCTATATATTCATTGGTAAACATCTTATTGATAAGAAGAATACAAGTGGAAGCCTTTTATGCATATGCTTTAGTTTTCTCATAACAACTAAACTCTAATGTGTTTTGTATATAATTTGACAGATGACATTTCATTTACGGGTGAGACACTTCGAAGGAAATCACCATGGTTTACCCCGTATTCCGGAAGAGTGAGGGGACATGATCATCATGGAATAAGGTGGCCATTTAAAAAAAATATTAACCACCATATTAAATAATACGAAAAGTTTAAATTACAACAGACAATTGAAACTACAGGTCATTGTCTTCGCAAGCTAGGCAAGAAGACCACCACGAAAGTGGCTCCAAAATGTTACATGGAAATTTTATATATATATTTATATATATGTGTGCATGGGGTATTGCTATTTTTTTTTTATTGTATTTACTCTTTAGGTGAACCACAACCTACCACTGATACAAATCATTTTAAATTATCTTTTTAAATATGGGGAATCAAATAACATGATGAAATTGTGAGTGGACCATGAATTTTTTTAAAGAAACTCTTGACAAACATAAGTTAAAACTGTCACTACCATATTTGTGTATTCTTATCGATTACCCTGGGTAATTTTTCCATATTTAAAGAGAACGTGACACAATTATTTGGAGCGCATCGACATATTTTCTCATTGGCATTGGACAATGCTTTAGAAGTAGATTCATTATAGCATATGATAAGAGAGAAGAATGTAATGTCTTAAATTTTGAAGAAATAGAAAAAACATTAGAACAGTCACATCTTCCACAATGAAAGAAAGATTTAACTTTAAGGGGTGTGTGAGAATAATATTTAAGTAACCTATTTTATAAATAAATGGATTTATGATAGATTATATCACAAAATAATATATTTATTCATAAAACATGCAAATAATTTTAATCAGATCTTTAAAAATAACATTAAATTTAATTATAATAAAAAAATATGTTAAAATGTAGTATTAATTGAGGAAATGGATTTAAGAAGAGCATTTTTTTGTCATGAATTTAGAGATAATTTTCATAAACATGCAACACAGAACATGTCCCAATAATTAGATAAAAAGAACTTAAAAAATAAGAGGAAACATAAACTATTCGTCAGTGCACTATTTTAAAAATGTTAGTGCATTCTTTTGAAAATGTTAAGAAATGGTTTTATAAAATTTTACATAGATAAAATCCGATTCAATGATTTTATTTTTTTATTTAGGGTTTCAAAAACATTATTCACTTTTTTAAAATTGTAAGAAAATAGCTAGAGAAAATAATTTCCATATCCAAACCCCTTAACAAAATATCACAAACCCAAAAAATTTGGGGGGATGTATTTAGGAGCCTCTATTATTCCTCAATTACTATCAAGCCCCTAGGCAAGGAACAAATTTGACAATTAGCAATTGATGCATGTGTTAAGAGGTAGTCCAATGAATGTAGGGGTTATTCTTATATGACTTTTCACACCAAAATGAATGTATGGCAATAAAATAAGTGCTTCAGATTTTACTTAAATTCTATTCTAAAAGTTCAGATTAATTGTTTTTGAACTTTCACAACAGATTACTATAATAAGTATTGGATTACTTCTTATTTTTTTATGTCTTATATACATTAATGCACCAATTTATTTAAAAAAATTTCAAATTCAAACAAGGACTTTATTGACATGGACATTGACACATAACAGTTGAGAAAAACTAACAAAATAGAAACATAAGGTAAGACAGACCCAAAATAAGGATCCCAAGGGTCTACTCTAAAAACGTATGGTTCTAAATAAAAGCCCAAAAACTAAGTAAAACAAAATATGAAAATAAATAAATAAAATAAAATGTGTAAAGAAAGAACAATAAAAATCAAAAAATACCGTAAAAATAATAATTTATAAACATACAAATACCTTAAAATAATATGATTCTACAATTAATAACTCCCATATTTAAAAATCAGTTTTTACAATAGTTAATCATATAATATATGTTTCCATGGTTCTAACCAAATATATACATTGATTTGTTCAAAGTTTCATTACACGCTTAAGGCTACCAAACGTTTAAGAGATAAATCTTCCCAATATTTGTTGGTATTCGATTGGTACGACTGTACGAAAGATCTCAAAGCAAGCTCGTTAAATAGGCGAAAGTCTCAGACTTCAAGACAACGTACTTCATCTTGCCATTTTAAATGCCAAGTACGAGGGATATTTCATTCCCCTACCAACTATTTAAGATACCATTCGGTGCACCCAGGGGTTAAATTTGGCAGGCGTTTAAACATTTTTGGTGTTTTTACACGTAAAATATAGTTAGATTAAATTTTTGGCCGTATCAGTCAACGGGCAAAAAATTATTTACCTTGTCATTTTGATGTTCAATATAAAAAATTGACCGTTTTTAAATTATTAATAATAATCTAAGATTAGGCTAAGACATTAAGTCCAAATATATTATAGGTTGTGTCACTTCACGGGCTGTGACACTAGCAGCGTAGAACAACAGGGCAAATTAATATTTTAAGTCTTAATCAAATGCTTCGGAGTCTTGGATGAATAAATGCAATCGCTCGTGCCAAGGTCAATGACAGGGTTCAAAAATCTAAGAAGCGCCAATCCGTGTTCAAAATCTAGAATTACACATGGTCCATTGATTTGAATATAGCGAATCAGTGATGGATGGCAAGGATTATACACATCACCGATCTGTGGTGCACGTATTCATCCAATGAGAAAAGAGAGGACTTGGCAATATATAACCTTCCACAGAAAATGATTTTCATCATCTGTCTGCACTGTTTATATCAATCCACTGAGTGTTAACCTTCATTTTTATAATGGCGCCGAAGGCAGAGAAGAAGCCCGCTGAGAAGAAGCCTGTGAAGGAGAAAAAGACTGTGGGAGAGAAGACTCCCACTGCGGTTGCTAAGAAGAAGCCCAAGGAGAAGGCCCCTCCCAAAGCCAGAAAGAAGATTGCCAAGGGCAGTGGCGACAAGAAGAAGAAGAGGAGCGTGGAGAGATACAAGATCTACGTCTTTAAATTGCTCGAGTAGGTGCATCCTAAAATTGGCATCTCCAGCAAAGCCATGAGCATCATGAACTCCTTCATGAATGACATTTTCGAGAAATTGGCTGGAGAGTCGTCCAAGCTCACTAAATACATAAAGAGGGAGACTCTCTCTTCGCGTGAGGTGCAGACTGTTGTAAAATTGGTGCTTCCCAGAGAACTAGCCAAGCATGTTGTGTTAGAGGGCTCAAAGGTCGTCACCAAGTATGTCTCTGGTTGATTCTACACTCTCCCTGCCCTGGTTTTATTTATTACGGTCTCTGTTGATGCCACCTCTGTTAAATTATTTGTTGATTGCCTTTGCTGATTGTTTTGCTCTTGCCACCATGAATTTCAAGTTTGATAAATATGTATACAAATTAAACATCTTGCTTGTTACTAAAATGGATCTACGATAATACATATAGTTACGAAGTTCAATAGGTTCCTTCTTGACTGGTTTCCTTGCTAGTTTCTATATAAAATTATGAAAGTCAAAAATAAAAAATGAATGTCACATGCAAGGTGACATTAGTTTGAAAACCGTCACAAAAAAATTTCTTGACGGGTAAGGGTGACCGTCAAATTTAACCCCTGGGTGCACCTATATATTCATTTTTCCTTATCGGTGCACATGTCTGAAAGTTTTTAATTTCACTCACCGTTAATGAGGAAATGAGGATTCCTAAAACATTTGGTATTGTAAGGCGCATTTGTGCTAATGGTTATAGAAAATTAAATGAAATTATGCATTTCGATTTCGAGTTAGTGGGTTTAGATCTAAATTGTGTTGTGATTTCGATGTTTATTTTTGTTTGATTGGTGTGATTAGATTAATTTTATAGTTTGATTGATGTGATTAGATTAATTTTATTTTCTCAATATACAACTAAATTTTCTATTGTTAATACTTTTAATTAAAAGAAAATTTTTATTTTATCGATCATTTTAAATAGTTTTAATAGTATATAAATTTATGATGAATTAAATATTATTATAGTTAATAAATATGATCTAAATATTCAAGAATATATATAAAAAAGGGAAAAAATGGTATGCCATAAAATCCACACATTAAGTTACACATAAGACAAGAGTCACAGATGAACTAGGCTAAGATTAGTAGAGATTTATAACATTAAAAAAAAAAAAAAAAATTACCAAAAACTAAATTGCCATTGCAAAAAGCCCAGTAGAAGGGGGATATTTCTCATGGAGATTACCCCATCCAGACCCTTGTATATCATCCCCACCTAAAATAAAGTCTCAATAGGAGTAAGAGTTATTTTGAGCACCTTCATACTTAATTTTATGTATTTTGATTTGTGTGATGGAGGAAATGGCCAAAAGGAGTTAAGGGAACACTTTATTTAACAACAACGACTAGCCACCTTAAGAACTCAATAACTGCATAAAGTTGGGGGACAAAAAAAGGTCAAAATGAAAAAAACTAAATTTCATTTGTAAGGGGTTTATGCCCTCTTAAAAAGGGCTTACCCCCTTCTCAAAGGGGCATATGCTTTTTTTTCAAACCTACTTTGACATAATGCCAAGGCAAAAGGGCGTATGCCCTTCTTGGGTTATAAAAGGCACACACCCTTTTTTAGAAATGGCATACACATTTTATAAAAGTTTATTTCCACATCAAAACCTACATTTTTATTCCCCTGCATTACATCCTAGAGCTAAGCAAACTTTCACATTTTGGAAGACAAAGAAAGGGTGTGCACATTATGTCATTCCTTGCACCCTGACAAATCGAGTTTGCATTTTGATCATGGTCCCAGTTAGTAGTTTTTTTAAATTTTATTTCGGGGTTTGCAATATAACTTGTTTAGGGTATTCAGAATAAATTTACCTTTCTATGACACTACTTGAAGAAAATGCTTATTTTTATAAATAAATACAAATTTTGATGGACCCATTCCTTAAATAAAATGTCGAACATAATTATGATTAAAACTCCTAACATTTTGACTTTACACAAGAAGAATCTCAATTGTATAAAAATAATAATTCAAAGTGACAATAATTTCAAATTATTATCAATAATTTGTGTGACTCTTCAAGTCATGGTACACATAATTCACTTGCCACTACATTAGAGGTTGTTTTCAAAGAAGTGGGAAATGTCACTTCCCAGCTTGATGCAATGTCACATCAAAGAGAGATGTTGAGAGAATATTATGCTGATAAATTGTCATATGAGGACAATAAATATATATATAACAAAAGAAGAAGTGTTTGCTTTATTTCTTAACCCTGGAATGAACGAACCATCACCAACAACTTGATAACACATTAGCATTGATTGAGGTGTTCATGTAGATATTAAAAATGACTTTTGGGAGAGGTGGTAGATAGTGTTTGATGAGCTTCATTGCAATATTAACGTGGTTCCATTATATTTCTTGAGAAACTTTATTGTGAGTTTGTTTTAAAAGAAATCTTAAATTATTTTGACATGAAGGCCTCCCATGGTAGGGGAGGTGGGTTCTCATTTGATAGACCTTTTTCTAGTGGGGATGAAAACATCCAAAAATGAGTTTAGAGAAATATACGAACAATAACATATACTTTTATTACCAAAATCTTACATCATTGTACATATATGCACACCCTTGGGGAAATTACTTATCTCAGATAGCTTATGATTTAGCATGGGATGCATTAACTAAGGCATTATACACAAGCTACATGCAGTGCCACATTTAGTAATGCCCATTCTACTATTGGTGCTAGTGTCCCTCCTACTATTGGTGCTAATGTCCCTCTTACTAGTGGTGGCATAGTTAGCAATCATCCTACAATTATTGAACATTGTTGCACATCATGTAAGAGGAACTGTACTAGACCTCTTGTTTAAGGTAGACATATACAAGTTACATCTACAAATCCAAGAAGCATGCTTGTTGAGATTAGATGTACATTTGTACAACACACTAGTAGGAAGGAGTATATGTTATCTATAATTCCTTCAGTGTCTCTTCACACTAGTATAAAAAACTATATTCTATATTCAATTTCTTCAGCTCCTTAGGACACTCACATGTTAGAGGATATGCCTTTTTTTAAATTTCTTCAGCACCTTCGAACACTCACATGTTAGAGGATATGCATTTTTTTAGTTTCTTCAGAACCTCAAGACACTAGCACAACATAGTATATTTTATGTATAGTTGGTATAGCACCTTAGGACACTAACATGCTAGAGTATATTAGATTTACAACTTCTTTACCACCTCATATCAATACCCAACCAATTATGCAAGTGTTATCTTCTTCACCATTTGTATTTGTCACACATATTTAATTAATATAGTTTATTTATGTAGGTAAATGAATATTAAATTTGGTTTTTACTATATACTTTATTGAGAGACTCATATTTGATTGTAGTACCCTACACTCAAGTTTGGAAATAATATCACATCAAGTTGCTATATTGTTTAAATATTTTTTATACCCCATATTTTTAGTAAGAAAATAATTTATTTTTTCTCTCTTTCTATCCCTCTCTCACTCTCTCTTCATGTATATAAGGAATAATTTAAATTTAAATATCTTAAATTTATTTAGTTTTATTTGATTTGTAATTGACCTCTTTCATGTTTTGGTTTTATAGATGATGAGATATGTTATGGGTAGCCCACATGGATCAAAAAAACCTTTGAATGATGTTGTAATTTCATCCCAAGATCCAAATGTGATATTTATATTTGTATGCACATTTAAATATAATGCTACATGAATGCTTCATAGGATTCTCCATCATGTATATATTCACATTCACACAAGCTAAGATAGCCATTTCGATGGAGTGTGGTGAGTCTATAATCACATTCTTGTAAAATTTTGTTCTTGGCAACTATATCATTTTCCATATATCATTTTAATGAATTAAAATTTACTTTTGATATATTATGTAGAAACTACAATGTTTTGAGGTTGTGGTAGAGAAAATTGGTCCTTCACATGCTGAGAGGAGAGTTTATCCCTGTAATGACTCATGCAATACCCCTGGTTCTACATCTATGGCAATGAGGTGCAACTTATTTAGAGGAAATGCATAGCATGGGAGTTAGTTATTGTGGTAGGGGTAGTTATAGGAACAATCTATTTTTTATGCTGATATGGCCCACATTATATGCTTATATGGCACATTTTGTATATGTATATTAATGTCTACATTTTATTCTAATATGTCCTATTTTTTATTTCACTATGACATAATTTGGATACACATACATACTATTTGACATATCTATATGAATCATATGTTGTTATGATTTGTGTATACATATTTACTTCTCATATGTCATTATTGTTTATTATTTTTGTTGTTATATATATGTTATACTTGTCAAAATTATGTATAAATGAATGAGTTTTAAATCATGGTTGTGTCAATGAATGGATAATTCAAATATATATCATTCATTAAATTGATGAACTAATGCTATAATAAACACAATGAAGTTATATTCTTGTGCACATCTATTCATTATGATTGTCAAACTATGTAATCATTTCGATAGCATTATCTTTGATTTCATTTAATAAATAAATTATATTTATATCCACAAATGACCAACAATAGGTCAATGGGATTGAAGTAAATAACTATTAGCAATAAAAAGTTCTAGGAAGAGAGAACCAAAGAAATAAAGTATAAATACATTTTGATTTTTTATATTATTGGAATAACTCTCAATTATGAAATTTAATATTCATATAATAAAATAGATCATGTAATAATCATAGCAAGTCTTAAAAATAGAATACTCGCCATGATGACCTACCACTCAAACATAAATATTAGGTATTCACCTAAGGTGAAACAAAGATCACTTTGTCCCTTATTATAAGAAAGACAAATGAATATCATTCATAAGTATCGACTCTACAAATGAACCATTGCATTTAATAAGATTCAAACCCTGACACACATAATTAACAAGAAGGCATATCAACTCAAAATTAATACATCATGTACTAATCATAAAAATTTAAAAAAATAAAATACTCACCATGCCAACATATCACTTAAACATGAAACTTAAGCACTCAAATATGGATTAAATCTACAAAACTGAGGTGAAAATTATTATAAGGAATAAAAATGAAGATCATTCTTAAGTATTAAATCTATAAAAAAAACTATGGATTTCAATTATACTCAAACCTTGACACAAATAATTAACATGAAGGCTTATAAACTCAAAAAATAAGATCAATCTCATCACAACTATAGAGATATTGTGTATTCATAGCATGTGCATATAAAGATTATACTTTGCATTATAAAACCTAAAATATTAGTTTTGAAACATGATCAATGAAAACCTAAAGAATCCCAAATTCCTTTAAATAATGTTTATATTTATCGATAATGTGAAATAAAAAAACTAATCCAAATATAAATGAGGGGAAAAGAAAAGCTCAAACATCACATGTGCCAATGAAGTATCGAGGAAAATTTCATTGAATGCCTCTGTTTGTCCCTGAAGTGGATGAATCACATTTCTGATTCACTTTATATGTACATATATTTTTATTATCTCTCTTTCCATATACCTATTATAGTTTCATGAGTGATTTCTTTGAGCACCCCAATGATTTTGTGTCAATTGGGATGAGAGAGACATGGTGGCATGTTTTCTATCATAGCCAAAAAATCTATTAAGGGACAAAAAGTTGGTTAGTGGGTGACATATATTTTGAATTGATATCCCAATCGATGAAACATTTTTGCAAGAATGTATTTATATGTGTATAAATTATCAAATATCCCACTTATCTTCTTCATCGATCCTAAGGGTTTAAAGTTGTAAGTGGCTTGTTGTATCCATGATGAGAATTTTTCTTGTCCCTGAGTGTAGAAATAGATCAAACTTTAGGCAAGAGTTGTTGGAGAACCCTTAGGGGTAGAGATGAGTTGTCAAATCCAATAATTATATATATGAGTCTTATAATCACCCCTTGGAGGATTCAATGCCACTCAGTATGAGAGGGACATGGTGGAGAGATTTCTCTCGCATCCAAATGTCTCTTAAGGGATGAAAAGTTGGTTAGTGGGAGGCATATATTTTGACTCACTATCCCAATCGATGAGTCATACACTAAGACACATCTGGAAGGGTGTATAAACAATGAAATATAGTGATCATATGCATCCCTAAAGAGATGCTTCTTGTCCTTAAGTGTAGAAATATAGTGAACTTTGGGCAAGCACTAAAGGAGAACCATGAGGTGTAGAGATGGGACATCAGATCCTATAATTACATGGTAAATTCATTTAAGTACCCCAATAATATTTTATTCTACTCAATATGATCGAGACATGGCAATGAGTTTTATCTCATAACCAAATGTCTCTTTTGACTCACTAGCCCAATCAATAAATTGTATTAGCAGATGTGTCCAAATAGGTGTATAAATGATATAATATCACCTTTTATTATTCATTAAGCCCCATGGTCAAAAATTTATAGCTGACTGAATGCATCCCTTAAGCTATGCTTCTTATCCCTGAGTGTAAAAATAGAGCAAGCTTCGTGCAAGAATTTTAATATAACTGTGTGGGGTAGAGGCAAACCATCAATTATTATAGTTACATGGGTCAGTAATTTGAGAATCCTTAGATGATTCTATCCCACTTAAGATGAGGGATACATGTAAATGGATTTTATCTTATATCCAAATGTCTATTAATAGATAAAATGTTGGTTAGTAGAAGTTGTATATTTTTAACTCTTTAGCCTAATCAATGAATCATCTATGTATACATGTTTATAAGGGTGTATAAACACTATAAAATATACCATATGATTTTCATTAGGCCCTATCT
>JARHVA010006920.1:12500-207500 GCA_037957365.1 Torreya grandis | reverse complement strand
TTTCCACCAAGGTTGAGAAAAGGTGAATGTGATTTTTTGAAGTAAATCTACTAGAAATACCCCAATAATATCCTCATTCATAGAAGAAATTTTAAATTTCACTTTGAATTCATCTTAATAAGTCCATAGCTAAGAGTGTTTGTAAAACAAATCTTGCATGGTAGGATTTCCTCTTTGAAATAACTTAAGATAATGAATCTATGGAACCTATACAAGAGGGATGACATGATAATTGACAATAGAGGACCACTAAATAGAGGACAATAACCAGGGTATAAATTTTACCCAAGTTTTCCAAATACTTTTAGTCATGAAAGACCAATCAATTTTCACAAGGGTTGTAAGAGTAAGAATGTTAAATACCTATACCTTTAAAAGTTTAAAATCCATGAGGGGTGCATTTGTAAATGTAATTACGTATTAAAAATTTTCAAGCTTCATTTCCTTCAATGGAAAAGATAATCCATTTGACACAGAGCGTTCAGCCTTGAGGAGAAATGTCTATCAAACCCTTACCTTTTGCCTCATATGGAACCATTTTCCAATGGAATAATTAGCCCATATGAATTATCTAATAATATTTTCAATATTTTGAACCAATTTTTAGATGGCATCCAATGTGAAGAGTAATACAAATATGGTTTCAAGCACTTTGGAGCAAATTTGAAACTCTCAAACCAATGATAAGGGTTTGGTGATTTAGTATGAAAGATTTTTCATAACCCTATCCACCACATACTATCATAAGATGGATAAGGTGTCATATAATTCAAATTAAATACCTAAAATTTTTAAATTTTTATCATACTACAGTGATTTCTAGTCATATATGATCACCCAAGGATGAAGAGGGAGGAAGGATTATTTGCAACACTAGGTTTTTCACCATTAACTAGAAGTATATAAGTAAGATAATAAATATCAAGATAGTGACTAGCCTGAGAAATATTTGCTTCATCCTCAAAGATAATGATAAATGAGTCGTTTATAATATTCTCATTAAGTTGTTACAAAGGCTAGTCATCAGCTTGGGAAATACTACAAATAATCCCTTAAGGTTAAGAATTGGCTAGTCAATATCCAAAACTTTCAGAAACTAAAATATACAGATTAGGTGATAATAGACAACCTTGACTAATTGATCTGAAAATAATGAATTACTTAGATTTGACTCCATTAATGGAAAGAAATGTTGTGTTATAAAAAATTATTTGAATTGACCTTAATAAAATTAGGGCAAATTTTAAGGATTGTAACATATCTAGAATGAAAGGCCACATAGTACAATCATAGGATTTTTTTAATTCAATTTTAATAAACATAGACTTTTCATTGGATCAACAAGACCATTTCATACCCTCATACACAAAAATAGCATTATCTATAATATATCTGCCTTTAATGAATCTAATCTTCTCAAGCTGAATAGTCAAGGGTATAAGGTGGTGAATATGAAGCATTAACACTTTGACAATGATATTATAAGAGACATTAAGCAAAGTGATGGGCCTCCAATTGGAAATTAATTTAGGGTCTCCTTATTTTGGTATGAATTTAATGTTTCATTTGTTAATACTTAACCCTGAGGATTGAGTGTGGAAGGATTCAATATATACCTGATATAAGTCTAGCCAAACATTATCCCACATTTTTTTGTAAAATTCACATGGAAATACATCACAACTAGGATCTTTGTCAATTTTCATTTGCAAAAATACCCCATAGTTATCCTTAACCGAAACTTGCCTATGACACACAACTTATTGAACATGAGCTAGCTTTCAAGGGAAAAACAAAAGTTATTGGTCATGAGCTATTTATCACTCTAGGGAAGGTTCTTAAAATGTGAACACTTGTATATAGTGCCTCAAAATGGCTTGGATAATATATGGAACTTCAATAAGGTGTGGAATGGTATCTTGTATGGATTTAATCTATTTAGATTTATGTTTAACATTGATCATTTTTAAATTTATTTGGAAAATATATAACTAAATTTAAGCCAATGCAGATGCCCATAGATGTGATCCCATCAGGCATTGTAAGAGTCTAAAATTTGGATACATTGTCTCAAACATCCCACCTAAAACTATAATGACTCACTAAATTATGTTTTCTCAAGTACTACCTTTGCATTGATCAACTCTGAAGAGGTAGTGGAATAATATATCCATCGTATCTTTTCCAACTAACAACCATAAATTTAGAGAAATCTAGCGATGAGAGTGAGTGCATAATACCAATACTAAATCTAGCATGGTTTTTGAGTATGTCAGGTAAATAGATTTCAAACACAATAAATGTGGGCCATGGTGGGACCATGCTATTTAATAAATATGTATTAAAAATTCCATTATTTTAGATCTTTATCCTTTTGAACTAAAAACTAATTTGAAAGTGGATGGGTCAATGGTTAGAAAGAATAAAATATGAAATTGATTCATTTGGTAGCAGAAAAACATTGTTAAATGGAAAATACAATTGTATGAAGAGCATAGGTCAATCCATATATTTGATCACATTATAATATCCTCCTCGAATATTGATCCAAGTGTACCATAATTGAGGCATGGGATGGTAATTTGTTTTAGGGTCATAAAATCCACATTTATTTTAGATGAAAATATAATATTCCCTTTTGCCAATTGACCAACACATTGATAGATGGATAATCTTGTCAAGAGGTTTTTTTGAAATATTGTAATCACCACAAATATCCCATTGTGTTTTTGGCATATTATTGGATATCCAACACTAGATAACCTCATTTCAATGGTGTCATTTGAGGTATAAACATTAATGATATGAAAGGAATGGTTAATAATGTTCAAAATTACCCATAATACACAATATGAGAGGTCAAAGGTAGAGTCCACAGTGAAAATTTCAAATAAATAAATTTTAAAAGGCCACTATGACCTTGGTCATGATTATCTTTTAGAACTATACTCTTAGGCCAAATCCATTTATTCATAGTACAAAGAAGTAGGTTTACCACCTTAACTTTTTAAAGGGAGATAATATCTATATCTACCAAAAAAATCCATAAATATCAAACAAAATTATTATGAGTTGAGTCTATTACACCCGAAACATTCCATGAATAACATTTCATAAATTATGGATATCGAGAAACATATCCTCATATTCTAAACATGGCATGGATTCATACCAATTTTTAAAGAATTGTGCATGATTAGAATTCATGAAATATTTAAGTTTAAATGATATTAAATCCATAAAATCTACCACATACTCCTCATCCTCCATAGTTTATAAAATAGGGGGATACGAGAGTGAGACATATATTCCCTAAAAGGACTGCATGAGTTCTTGCTTTCTCTCAGACATGAAAAAATATGTGGATGGAAATAAAAATGATTGGGAGTTATATTTAAAGAAACTTGTGAACTAGCTAGAACATTATAAGCCATGTAGATTTTGAGATTTATCATTTCAATTTTAGTCTAGACATTATCATGTGCACATTAAATAATGAGTGGATACTCCCTACTATGTTAAGTAGTTGGAATTAAATTCATAGGTGTAGACTATAAGAAGACTTAATACTGATAATAGTTTTCCACCCATCCTCTTGAGTATTATTTGGGTTATATAAAATGGGTGTATGATCAAGATTATTGTGAGGCATGTATAATAGAAAATTTTTTACCTTATGGTATGTATCTTGAAAATGGAAACAAGTGTTGGTATAATTAATATACAGAACCTATTGAGAGTGGCAAGAGTCACTAAATTACATATCTCAAAAAAAACACTTTGATATTTTTAGACAAATCCACTTCGATGCAAACCTTTTTATTTGGGATGAGTAGAGTAAAATATTATTGCTTGATGTAAAATAGTATGTCCAAAAGAAGCTAATATTTGATTTATAAAATGCCAACATGGCAGAGGCAACCTAGGGAACTCAACCCAAATGGTACTTTACAAAGAAGCATGTTTCAAGATAATAAAATATCAGTGCTAGGGTGAAAGGAAAATCAAGGATTTATGAACATATCAAGTGGTATATTTATTCATTTTCACACCTTCAAGGGTAGGATCTATGAAACATGGTAGGAAGAATCCCTTGGTCATGTTTTGGATGCTCTTTAGCTTAATGCTATGAGCATTTTTAGCCATTTGTACCCAATTTTTAATCACACTTTTAGAGGGGATGAAACCCACAAAATAATTTATTAATGAAAATTATTCTAGTCATTTACAAACACATTTAAATTTAGGTATAGACAATACAATAGTAGGTTGAGAATCAATACCTAATTATACACTTTGGGGATAAATGTATTTAATCACTTGAGCGGGGATGCCATAGCTCAGAACTCCACCTTCCTCCATCGCAACTTCAATAGTCATACATGATGAAGATGAGGACATTAATTAGGCTAAGCTCATCATAAGGCAAGGCTCCCTAAAGTATATTAAATGTAACTATCCTATAGGATCCAACAAGGACTGTGGTATGAAGTCTGCAAACAAAGAAAATAAAGTGTCAGTGTGCATAGGTGAAATCGTAGCTGAACTCTTTCTTTGAACCCTTTTATCTTTCACATATTTACAATTATCTACAATATTCAATTAGGTGAAACCCTACCAAAGATCTTCAGTGTTTTTGGTTCATGTTATATTCAATTATCCAAACTTATATAGATATATCATTTAAGATTTTATATATAAAATACAATAAAATATAAATTTTATAAAAAGGGAATGTGATTTTGGGTCTCCATTTTTATTATATAGATCTTATAATCAAATATTTTAAATATATTTTCGGACTTTAGAAACACTACTACAATAATTTATAAATATGTATTATCATAAGAAATTTCTTAAATAACATGTTTATATATTCGTATATATAAACATGTTATTTAATAAAAAAATTATGATAATACATATCTATAAAGTGTTGTTGTAGTGTTTCTAAAGTCTCAAAATATATTTAAAATTTTCAATGATATATAAACATGTTATTTAAGAAATTTCTTATGATAATAAATATATATAAAGTATTGTAGTAGTGTTTCTAAAGTCCCACAATATATTTAAAAGTTTCATTGAAATATTTGATTATATGATCTATATAATAAAAATGGAGACATAAAATCATAGTCCCTTATATAAAATTTATTTATATTATATTTTTCTAAAATAATTTATACAATTTGAAATATTAAAAAATTAAATTTTTCCAAATAAATTTATTTCCTTTAAAATCTTAATGGAGGGTGACAAAAGCTACTAACTCTTCTATTCCTTTTAAATGAACTTGAATACAATTTATTGTGAGATTAATTATCAGGAGACTCTCGATATATTTTTTAAGATATTTATTTCTCTCATAACTAGACTCTCTTGATATATTTTTTAAGATATTTATTTCTCTCATATAAATCAGGGGATTAACTATCCAACAAATTTGTTAGCTAACAATGAAGCACTTCACCTTCCTCTTAATGAACATTGGCATTATGAACGTCCCTTCATTGGGAAGAATGCAAAGAATTTATTATAAAAATAATTGGCACGCTGCCAACTTCCCATTTGATCTTATATAATTAAAATCATAAACATTCTGGTGTTTGAAAATATTATTGTTATTTTAGGTAGTCATCATTGTTTTCATTTATCAGATCGTTTATGTTTGTGGTGATTGGATAAGCCATGATTTTTACCTTAGGTTCAATTTTCATCAAATTATTATAAGTGGTGATATTCAATTTAATGCTTGAAGTACATTCCAAAATTTAGTGACCAAGACTTCTAATGATGATATTTACCTACACTCCCATAATTGTTTCATGGAGATGTTTCCCTTTTGCATTCCTAGACTGCTCTATGTTATTTTTTCTTTTATTATTTTATGATTCTCTTTATAAATATTTTGGTATATTTTCTTTGCTATTCATTATTGTATCTAGCTTATTGGACTTTTTTGGCTAATTAACTATTTATCTATTATCTTATCTCCTTCTATTTAACTTGATATTTATCTTATCTTTCTTGGTGTGATCCACTTTCTAAATTCCTTTTTACTTTAAAGTAAGATCCTCTTTTCCCTTATTATTATTTATTAAAAAAATATGAACACAATCTAAATTTGTGTTGATGATGAACTACCTATCCATAAACAATGTAAGAAATAAAGTTATACATTAATAAAATTTAACTTTAATAAAGATAACCATAGTGTAAGCATCTCCTCTCCACCAAACGTATATGACATGCTAGTTGTTTATTTAAATTTATTTTATATTGAAGTGGAAGTACATAATTAGGAATAAAAGTGGAGGTAAATCATTTGTCTTTTAAAATAAATTTAAAAACATGAGATTGAGTTTCTTATGAGAGTTAAGGAATAAAATAATATATTATATGGTTGTCTAAACATAACATAGATAAATATTAAAAACTATTAAATATTAATCATTGACCACCTTAAGATAACAAGAAAATAATATATTTCTAATTTAAAAGATATTAAATTTTCAAATTTTATGTATAAATTATTTTTATTATATAAATATTATTAGCAAAGCATTTTTAGTATACTGACATAGATTCATTTTTGTAGAGTGCAGGAATATAATAACCTTCACAATACCAATATATTTGTCTAAATTATCACTATAAATACAATACTATATTATGAAGTGCCATCTTATATATGACATCTTTAAGTGCAAAATAGAATGGTTTTTTCTTCCAAATATATCTAAATTTTTTATAGATCCTAAAGTGAAATAATCCCCCATTAAAAAATCTTTTAACAGTAATTGATTTATAACCCTATAATTTTGTTGAAGTTAAACTCAACCAACTACTTGTTATCTTTGCATACTCAACCAACTACTTGGTGTGTTTGTTTGTTTTTTTTTTTTTTTTTTTGGTTTGCTTTTGTTGTTGTTTTTTTTTAAATAAATTATATATATGTTTCTTTCTTCGTGTATCAAATAGCAGTGTCTTATTATGTATGACTTATACTAGTTGATGGTTATGCTATTCAAATTATCCAAGTTTATGAGGGTGATGAACATCATGTTATCAGATTAAATTAGTAAGTTTGTAGTGGTTTATTTTCATGAAATTTTGATATTCAGTAAGAGTAAATAAGAACACATAAGACATTTGATAATCGTATTAGGATTATCAAGAATGAATAAGCTTTATACAAATCTAAATAAGTGCAAGTTTATGTAAAATAATTTGGCATTTCTGGCATTTGTAGGTTTAATGGATGGTATCAGAATGGATAAAGAAAATGTAAGGAAATTGTTCAGTGACATGTTTTAAATAGGATCATATAAGTAAGAATTTTCCATGGTTTATAAAAATTTTATAGAAAGTTCATTAAAAAAATTAGTAGTAGTATTGCACAGATCATAGATTGCATGAGAAAAAAATAATTTGTATGGAAAAAGGCTACAATAAAAAAATTTCAATTACTGAATAAGAATATTACATAAAGTTTTATTTTAGTAATATCATATTTTAATAAATTTTTTATATGGATTGTGATGTTTCACATGTGGTTAATGGTGTTGCATTCAGTTAAGAAGGAAGGCCAATTGCATATTTTAGTGATAAATTAAATGAGTTAAGAAATAATTATTCTACATATGATGTTGAATTATGTGCCATTGTACAAGTATTAAGGTAATGGAGGCATTGCCTAGTGCCTAAGAATTTTATCTTATTTACAATTCATGAGGCTTTGAAGTATACGACCAATCAAAATAAATTAAATAGTGGGCATGAAAAGTGGGTATCCTTAATGGGATATACTTTTATTTTGAAACATAAATTAGGAAAACATAAGCATGTAGTTGATGCTTTAAGCAGGTGTTGGCATGAAAAAAATTTAGGGGGACAAATTGATGACTTCTCATCAACAGCATGGGGAACATAGTCCCTCTACTATTAGCAGGTAGAGCTACCTTTATTGAAAACCAAAAAAGGGAAAGCATGAAATATTTACAAGCAATGAAATGTAAATCATGGGTAGTATTTTTAACCTAAAAGTATGAAAATGAGCTTTGAGAAAGGAATATCTATAGAAGGAAAGAGAAAAGGGATAAATTATTGGAGTAACAAAATCGTCAAGTTATAAACCAAAGACTAGATAAAACTGTTAAGAGAAAATTTTGGCTTTCAAAAGAGAAAAATATCTCTCATTCAATTGGTTGAAAAGACATAATCATATCTATAAGGATATGAAATATACACCAAAAAATCCATCTAACTTTGATAACAAAAACTAACAACCCTTTGTATTTTCTAATAGAAACAACTAAGAAATTACCTCTATTCCCACCAATATTTTCACATATATTGGAAATATAAACTACAAATCAAAATAGAAACTTTGTAATCTAATCTCCTATTCTAAACAGTTTGGAATTTATAACAGTGGTAATGAAAATCAAATACAAAGAATTAAATGAAAGATGTAATTCAAAAGATATAACCAACACAAAGTTTAGAAACACCTTTCTTGTATTGATTCTGAAGATTAGAAAGACTGATCTCCTTTTACAATGCTTTGCCAAAAAATCTATATGTTTCAAACCCTTATTATGAAGCTCCAACTTATAAAAATAAGTGGTTATGGTGTAAAACAACCTATTTTGCATTTTTATAGAAGTACTAAAATATCAATGAGAAATTACAATTTTGAAAAGGTGCAAAATATCTTTATGTAATTAGAACCACTTGAGAAAATAATTGGGGTTTCTTGCACTACTTGCAAAATCATATCATCAACTTGCACAACTTGAAAAAGCAATTCAATAAAATTGAAAAGATAATTTACAAAAATACAATGCACATTTTGAAGAGGAAAAGAGTGCAACTACATAAGTTATATACTAAGAAAGAAGAGGAGGGAAAGCAAGAACATTGAAAGCAAATCTTCATTCTTTTGGATATCATATTGACAATTCTTTTCCTTTAAAAAAATCATTGAATCTTTGAAGAATTACCTTGATGGAATATTCATCTAATCCATTTGTATACTTGTAGGAAGTGTCTACTGAGTAATCTAATTCTTTCATTTCTTGGTGCTTGCTTCTGAGACTATTGATTTTCATATTCAAATTATCTAAATTCACTTTGTACTGGGACAACTGATGAAGTTTTATATAACTAAAAGCAGATGTAGTGGCAATATTATGGATTCATTCTTTGAATTCTACAATTATGTCTCAATTGAAATCAAATTTCCCTCTTGATCTTTATCATTGACAAAATGACAATCCAACTTCTTGACTTCATTGTCAATATCTACCATTATGTCATTCCCAAGTGACCTTGAATAATTAAATTTTTGAACACATTCTTGAAGAGACCAGATTCTAAATTTAGTGGCCTAAAGAAATTTAATTTGATATACAATTACATCTTCATTGATTGCCCCTTTTTCAATAAGATCAACAGAAGGAAATTTTAAGAATTCAATCAACTCAAGGATGAGTTCCTCCCAATTTTATTTCTTGAGCATATCCATTAACTTTTGTTATTAGTTATTTATATTATGATTAAATCTCAGAGAATATCATTCCTACAATGAGTATTGTTGAGACCCCATGATCGATAACTTTTTCAATCCATATTTTCACCACATTACCTATTTGGACCACTTCTCTCACTCTTTCTAGTGTTTCAGCATGAAGACTCGATGAAATGATAGTTGGTTGAACTAGCCCAACCAATCTATGTATTATTGAGCTCAATTGTTCCACTTTCTCTTTTATCTATTCTTTTATCACTTTGTCTTTCTCCATTTTTTCAAATATGGTGTCAATTACCAACTGAACATCTCCTTTCATTCCTTCTCTAGTTGATTTTCCCAAATGAACTCTAGATACATCATAATATTCAACCCTGATATCTAACTTATCCATTTCAACTGATAGAATCAACACCTCTACATACTTTTCTCCTTTTTCATTTGTAACCATTTGTGAGATTGTCTTTGCTTTCTTTGGCTTTTTTGAAAAAGAATTTGTCAAGGTTTCAAAATCTCTCTCTTTAGGTTCAACAATTATTCTCATTCTTTGCACTATTTTAGACAACTAATCTAAGGTTTTTGTGCTTGAGGAAGGTAATGCGATAGAAGTTGAAACATATGGATCAATCTTGACTACAGTTGAAGAAGGTGTAATTGAAATAGCCTGAGAAGATGTTTCAATTTTCCCTTGTGGATGAATCATTTCAGAAGTGATTCTTAGAAAAGGAGTATTGGATAAATCATAATTTGAGGGAGAAGATGAAGAGATAGGAGTAACCTCTCACAAAGGGAAAGTAGATGATGTAGGAAACATTGTATCATCTTAAGTTAAAAAAATTGGAGTCGTGTTCTCTATTAATTCTTTAGTGAATGGAAAACTATCAAATGGAACTTCTTGAGAAACTAAAATTTTAGGAGAAGAAGAAACATTCTTACCAAATATTTTTATCTTCAACTTGATAGTATTTCTTGGTTGATTATCTTATTGAGCGAATTCAGGGTCATGTGCTTCTTCTATCATGGGAGATTCTCCACTAGGGCCTACCTCATCTTTCTTTTTTGGCTCATTTTGTTGTTTATAAAAGCTTTCAAATTTGTCTTCTCTATGAGATGTAGGGAAATCAATATTTATAACCCCTTACATTTTAACCATCAGAGATTTCTATCAAGTATAACCTTTGTCCTACTTCTAAAAGAATTAGATTCCCTTCTATCCCAATGTACCACAAGTAATAGCTTTGTCATGATGCCTTCTTTTTCAAATATGGGATCAAATGTGACCTCATCATCTACTAGCTATTTTGGCACTTTAATTATGCCAAACTTGACTATTTATTTCATGATGAACTGTGAATAGTCTCTTATTCTCACTACTTTCTCATCATCACAATCCATTTAATAGTCTTTAAAATGTAGAACAGGTTGAAAAGGAGATCGAATATTGTGTTCAAATAAGCCGTTATTTTCAAATGAATCCCTACTTTCATAAGTCCTGAGATTAAAGTGAGACATGTATTGTTCAACTGTCTTGGCCTTCACTAATGAAGGGCAATTATACCTACCAATAAAGATCAGAAACTTGATCCCTGTTTTGTATTTACTTGTCAAGAACTTGTGTGTTTCAACAAGTTGTCTAACTAATTTTATTAATGACCATTTGTCACTGTTATATCATGGGATCATATAAGGAAATATTTCACAACCATAGGTTCTCAAGTAACTAAAATATGAGAATTATATAAACCAAGCTCTCCACCTTACTATTTATGTGATGGCTTTAACTGATATCCTTGAGTTAAAGAGTTCTTTTTCAAATAACTGGATGACAAAATGAACAAAGCAATCATTAACTCTTTTGAAGTGATGAGTGTTTTCTTTCAATGTCCGTTGTGGATATATGTCATACACCATTGTTTTTTCAAAATCACCTATTGTATATAATTCATGAAAATACCTTCGACTTACTATAGTGTAAACAAGATATGAAGTCATAAAAATTGGACATGTCTTTTACTTCTATGAGTTGCGTGTGAATAGAATGCCTAATTAATTCACCCTAATCATTATATTACTTATTTCAAATGATGATCCAAATGAACCTATACATCTAGTTTTGAAAAAAAATGGCTATTTGATTTCCCACTATCTTGTGCAATAAAGTAATTGTGTCACTTATCTCATGTTTAAAATATGATCTTGCAAGATTTTGGGAAGCCAAGTGGAGAAATATTTTGGCTTAGTCAACCAGACATTATTGACTTGTTTAGAATAAGCTATAACATTGTCATCCTAAAAGATGTGAGAGGATTTAGGAGTTAGGTGCACTAAGGCTTCACGATTTGGAAGGTAAAAAATGTTGTCAATTTACTTGGGAGCAAAATTCACTACTAACTCTCCTTGTGGATCTCTTACCTCTCACGTCTCTAAGTTATAATTATTTGTCACAACCAAAACCAACTCAAAAAACTATAATGATACTGATAATGTTATTGCTTTTGCTAAACCACTGTCACAAATACTCTAACCAAAATCTATCTTATGCTCCGCATTCATTCTTTTTCAAAACTCATCCAAGTCGACATGACCAAGATCAGTATTTGTGATATATTTTGTGGTGAATTTAAATGTCAAAGGAGTTACTATACCCTGTAACTAGTATGTCATGACTACTTTTTCTTTTCCCTTACTCAGAGTCTCTTTTTCTAGATTATGAGATGAAGACATCAATTTGATAATAAAATTGACAAATTTGAAATTTTATGAAAAAGTACTTGATTTGTGATAAAAGATGAAAATACAAATTGAAGTTGTCTTTTCAAGTCAATTTTACAAATTTCTCTTATGTAATTTTAATGTTCTCGATATAAATTTCAATTTTTCCTTTAACCAAATTTCTCGTTTACAAATGCTCCTGTTACAATTCCTCTGAGAAAAAAAAAATTGTTTTCACCTTATATATACATATATACATACACACACACACACACACACACATATATATATATATATATCACTTTTATTTTTTTAACCAAAAAATATATATGAAAAAAAAATTCACTAGCAAATTTAACCCTTTTTGCTTTTTTTTAAAACCCACCAAATCATATCTCCACTCACTAGGAATCTTTATGAAATTCATCAAAATAAAACCCCCATACTTTTCTTTTAAACCATGCTCAACATTTTTTTTTAACTTTTATTTCCTTCATATTCCTCCTTGGTTGGGTGTCAATCTCAAACTTGTAGCCAATTAAATTTTTATTTATTTTTCTCCCCCAGGGTCGAAGTGTCATGATTCTGGTCTTGAATGAGAATTCAACCTTTTTAAAATATTTTTCTTCAAATTCTATTGGCGTCACCCTATTCTTCTTTGCTTTTACATTTATTTATTTTTATCCTCTCGATTGGCCATATGGGGCCAATCTGGGGAAGTAATTAAATTTTTTTATTTACTTGCAAACTTTATCTTTCTGATGTGGCGTCAACTTATTCAAAAAATAGAACAAATTTTTCTTAGTACTTTGGCTTTGCTCAGATGACAATTTCAATTTACAATCTGAAGAATGAATAATGGCTTCAGAAGAAATAGGAGGAAAGAAGTTTCCATTACAACATGAGTGGGGAAAATAATTACGTTTGCATGATCAAAGGAAGAATAAAAGAAGATTTCATGTAAAAGGAAGAATCCTTTAATTTTGCAACGACAACTTGCATGAAGTGGGGAAATAAATTTGGAATTTGGAATTTTGCATTAAAGCAGCTTCAAAAATAATTTGCATTTTGCATGATTAAAATAAGCATGATTTTGGGTTAAATCAAAAATTGAATATTTAAAATGTTTTCACAAATTATAATTTTCACCCGAAAAGATTTTTACAAATTGCACCAAAATATGTTTTGGAAAATTACACCAAAAAAGATTTTTACAAATTGCAAAAAAAAAAATTGCAAATTGCACGACTTGTGAAAAATGAAGATATGTTTTCAAAATTCAAAAAAAAATGAAAAAGTTTTTTTGAAATTACCAAGAAATCAAGTGATCTTTTACAAAATAGCTTCTAACAGGGTTTTAAAAAAATGCTTCAGGGTAAAAAAATGCTAAATTTTTTTGATTAATTAATTTTAGAGTAATTTATCAAAATTTTGATATTTTATTTTTTTTGACTTTTTGAGTGAAAAAAAATAGCCATTTTTATATTTTCTTTTAAAAATGACTTTTTTCGCTAGCTTTTAAAAAAAACTGTAACAGCAACAGGAGAGTGGCACCACTAACTACTATGGTGAGAGAGGTAGTTAGATTTGAAGTTAAGGAATTATGATATTGATCTAGATTTGGTAAGAAATTTGAGCAATAGAATAATCCATTATCAGGTGAGATAGGTATTATTCATAATGAGTACCTTATATACATGATGGTTATCTCTTTAAAAGAAAATAATTATGTATTCCAACTAGGTCTCTAATAGATAATATTATAAGAGAATTACACAATGGTGGTTTGGGTGGAAATTTTTGTAAAAATAAGACACTAGTTTATGTGAAATATTTTTGGCCAAAGATAAAGACATATGTGACAATGTATGTTTTAATATTCAGGATATGCCAAGTGGATAAATGCCATTGATAAAATACAAGGTTGTGTATATTATTACCAGTTTCAAGAGGACCATGGATAATTTGTGTATGGACATTGTGTTGGGGTTTCCAGACACACAAAGAGGTAATGATTCAA
Organism: Torreya grandis; assembly: GCA_037957365.1. Taxonomy (NCBI): domain Eukaryota; kingdom Viridiplantae; phylum Streptophyta; class Pinopsida; order Cupressales; family Taxaceae; genus Torreya; species Torreya grandis. Next base: position 193,233 of record JARHVA010006920.1, on the reverse strand, counting down.
TTTTTATTGTTATATGCAAGTTTTTTAAGATGGATCGTTTCATTGCATGTAAGAAGATCAATGATACCACTAAAGTTTGGAACTATTTTTTAAGGTTGTTGTTACATTGCTTTACCATGTGCTGAGTTTGCATATAATAGTTTAGTGAACATATCAATATAAAAAACACCATTATAGATTGTTTATATCATAAATCCAATGGGTATTTTAGATTTAGTGTAGTTAGCATTTGCATAATGAGTTAGTGATGATGTAGAAGCATTTTCATAGTACATGCAACAATTGTAAGAAGAAGTATGAAAAAATATATAGGAAAGTAATGAAAAATATACAATATGAACAAAGGTAATAAGAAGGTAAAAGTTATTTGAAGAAAGATATTTGGTGATGGTATATTTGAGAAAAAAATATTTATCAAAGAAACATACAATAATTTGAAGTATAAGAAAATTTATCTATGTTAAATTGTGAAGAAAATCAATGATAATAATTATGAGGCAAGTTTACCATAGAATTTTGATATATTTATATTATTTAATATTTCAAATTTATATGATTTTCATGGATAATATGGTGAAGGTGAATAATATGAAGAAGTGGATTAGAAGTAACAGGTACCAAGGAAGTAAAAAGAAAAGATAGTGTACATTTTAGATAAGAAGACACTGAACACAACTCAAGGATGTTATAATAGGGATTTTGTATAGTGGTAAGGACAACAATAAGAAGAAAACACTTATATTTTAGAATGAGAGCTAAAAAATGACATGAATAAATGGCAAGAGTATAATCGAAGCAACTCACAGGGACTAAGTTATTTTCAACCAGAGGAGAATGATGTGGAGGCCTATATTTGAAAGTCCATACATTTTGATCTATATGTCTATGAGATCTCATTCATCCCAAAATGAAGGTCTAAAAAATTTTAATTCAACCATAACCTGATCTGTCTAGTTATGGACTTTTTTATAACTTTTATGAGGCCATATATGACCATATATAAAAAACACCATTATAGATTGTTTATAGCATAAATCCTATGGGTATTTTAGATTTAGTGTAGTTATCATTTGCATAATGAGTTAGTGATGATGTAGAATCATTTTCATAGCACATGTAACAATTGTAAGAAGAAGTAAGAAAAAAAATATAGGAAAGTAATGAAAAATATACAATATGAAAAAAGGTAATAAGGTAAAAGTTATTTGAAGAAGGAGATTTGGTGATGGTATATTTGAGAAAAAAAAATTTATCAAAGGAACATACAACAATTTGAAGTATAAGAAAATTTATCTATGTTGAATTGTGAAGAAAATCAATGATAATTATTATGAGGCAAGTTTACCATAGAATTTTGATATATTTATATTATTTAATATTTCAAATTTATATTATTTTCATGAATAATATGGTGAAGGTCAATAATATGAAGTGGATTAGAAGTAACAGGGATCAAGGAAGAAAAAAGAAAAGATAGTGTACATTTTGGATAAGAAGACACTGAACACAAGTCAAAGATGTTATAATAAGGATTTTGTATGGTGGTAAGGACAATAATAAGAAGACAACACTTATATTTTAGAATGAGAGCTAAAAAATGACATGAATAAATGGCAAGAGTATAATCGAAGCAACTCACAGGGACTAAGTTATTTTCAACTGGAGGAGAATGATGTGGAGGCCTATCTTTGAAAGTGCATAAATTTTGATCTATATGTCTATGAGCTCTCATTCATGCCAAAACAAAGGTCTAAAAAAATTTAACTCAACCCTAAATTGATCTATCTAGTTATGTACTTTTTTACAACTTTTATGAGGCCATATATGACCATCTAAGGGTGTTTTAAAATGCATTTTAATATTATTTTTAGAATTTTTCAAATTTTAAAAATAATATATTTATGTAACCAAACATGAAATTGAGTTGAATTTTATCGATTAGATTAATTTTAATATTTATAGAAAATGTGGATGTTTTTAGATCTATCTGAGTTTGCATGTCGAACTTATTAAAACTAATTGTTGAAAAATATAAAAAAACAAAAGTTACTAAAAATAGAATTTGTTAAAAATAACAAGGGTCAGTTAATTTTAATTATATTTTGATTTATTTGTTTTTCTTATTTATTTATGTCAACTTTAATTTTAAATTGAGATTTATTTAAAAACTCTTATAAAATATTCTATAAATTCAACAAAAATCAACTTTCATGAACTTTTTTAATTTTATTTTTATTGATAATTTTCTTAACTAATCTATATTTTTATGATAATCAAAACAAAATTATGAAATGTTTTATTTATTCAACGAGAATCAACTTTCATAAACCTTTTGAGTTCTATGGTTATTGATAGTTTTCTTAGCTAATCTATATTTTCATCATAATCAAAACAAAATTAGAGTATTTATAAACAAAATCTTTATTAATACTTTGTTTACTAGATGTTGCCTCCACTAAACCTTCGAATTTGATTTTTTTATTGTCAACATGATTGGAAAAGTATATAGAAACTAGAAATGAGAGCTCATGCATAATTAGTTATAAATTTATGTTTTTTGCAATCTCATAAAATGGTGCTATGGATTTTATTTTATGCTAATAAAGTGCGTATTTAATTGACAGCTAATTTAAATTAAACATAGTGATATTCGTTTTCTTGTTGGTTTATAATGTTTGAACTATTATCTTTAGATTATTTTAGATAGCTTCTATTTAATCATTGTTAGTTTTCAATTCTAATGTTTGGATTGAATTGTGATATGGGTTTGGATTGAACATTAAGGATTAAAAATTCTCTTCTCTTTTTTTTTATAAGATGGATAAGTCCACTTTTTTTAATTTTAACTGTTGGAAATCAACATATATCAATATTACAAAATGTGAATTTAAAGTAAATTATATAAATAAAATTATGCTAAGAGTTATTTACACATAAATATCATCAATTATGTAGTTAGCATTATATCATAGGAAACTTTCACCCTACGTTCAGAAGTTATTTATTTTATGTAAATTATTATATATTTATATTTTTGTTTCTTACTTAAAAACATGATAAATCAATAGCATCACATTGAACATAGTTCAAAAATTCACTTTGTTTTTCTTTTAACTTTAGGTAAAAACATTTATAAATTGTGCACATACATGATTTGCAATGTAAGATTTGAGCACAGACAAACAAAGTTTCTAATTAAACGAACAAAATTTAGAAGTTGAATTTCAGTTTCAAACACTTCTTTTATATTGCAATTTTAACCAGACCATCATTTAGAATAGATTATATAATCTAAATAATTATCTTTAATTATATTTAAATTTATTAATTATAATTGATTTAGTTTCGATTGTACATTTTTAAATTCATTTTTTTAAACAATCTTTTTACAATATTTTATATATATATATATATATATATATATATATATATAATATTAATTGCTAATATATTTTTTCTATTTAATTATAATATAAATTTATTTATATATAATTTAATGTTTTTTTTCAATATATATCTAAATTATTAATTTATTATCAATTATATAGAAAAGTGAACTATCATATAAGAATAGAACCTCAATATATGAAATGGCTAACCTTCAATATGGACATTTATAATTGACTTGTGTCGATCCCTTGCACATTATAGAAGGTCGTCCATACAAACTTGAAGAATAGTGGTTCATTATTTAAAAAAATTATAGTGTTATTATATCCCTCAAAATGTAATTTGTTTTATTGGTTTACAATCACATGTGCGGGGCAGGGGTGTTTTCCAAATAATAATTATAAGTTTTGAGCTATTAAAAAGGATTAAAGTAACTAATTTAAATTATGTTTTATAAAATAACTAATCTACATTATGAAGTAAATTTCTCAAGTATCACACAAACTAATAGGATAGTTTTTTAATAGGATTTCTGGAGTGCATTTGAAATTGTTAATATATTGACAATGTTCAAGCGTACTAAAATCCTACTAGGATTCAATGTAAAGTTATAATTTTGGAGAAGACGTGGTTTAGTGTTTAAAGGGTGTTCATTCTGCTAGGATTCAATGTAAATTTATAATTTTGGAGACGACGTGGTTTAGTGTTTAAAGGGGTATTCTTTTCGGAAAAAGGAGGATCCGTTTATTTATTTATTTATTTTTGGAGATATGTATATGTATATAATTTTAATCATATTAAAAATATATAAAAATATGTTAATAAAATATAAAATTTAAGAAAATAAATTTAGAATTAAATATTTAAGGAAATATTTTTTTTTTAATTATTTAAAAAATTAATTAGCATATTTTAAAATATGAGATATTTGTTCTTAAAGTTTGCATGTTGGTTTTGTGTTATTTTAATATGTTTCACTTTTTTGTCATACTAACTTTAAACGATTTATAAGATTAAGTTCACATTAATTGTACTTTATTCTCTATCATTTGGTGAATTGTTCTTATTTAAATGTCATTTGATTAATCTATCACAACTATTATTACCAACATTGGTAAGGATGGTGTTGAAATGAGTTCAAATGTTTATCTCGAAGGTTTATTATGAAGTAAAAATTCTCATAATCCTCATAAGATTATTTCTTTCTTACAAGTAGATGTTGATGTTAATGTGATTAGATAATATGAAAATAATTGCCTTATTACTTATTATGTTGATCGTACTCACTTAGAGGACTCCCTTAATACCTAGATTCAACACCACTAGGAACCTTTAGATTTTCAATTTATTGGTGTCCATAACTTTATTAATGGTTTTTTCAAGTTCTCCTTTAAGGATCTCTCTCATGTCTAATCAATTATTTTTAAGTCGAGTTGTTATTTCTTAAAGAATATTGTCATGTTTGTGTGTATTTGGACCTATAATTTTAAAGTGTCTAAAAATACCTCTGTTAAGGTTCTTGACTAGGTTGAGATTCCAGGTATTATACATTCTCTATAGGTGTTTTTTTATGATATTTTAAAACCCATAGGGTAGATGCTTTTTCACTAGGTTAATAAATTCCTCATGCCCTAATAAGTGTGTTTATCTTGAAATTTATTAGAAAAATTCCTTGAAATGTTCCATTCATATTAAAATATGGATAAAAAACTTCTTATAGAAGATTACCTACTTAAATAAATTGAACACATGCTTTAGATGTCAATTGCCTAACCATATAAATCATAATTTCCACCCTATGGTTCTCTCAAAGTCATCTACCGAACAAGCACCACCTAAAAATAAAGACAAGGCTGAAAGTAATTTAGGCTGGACTATGTTCGCTAAGAAAAAATAATAATTGAAAACAAAAATCTTAATACAACCTATATTCCCCCCATTATCAAACCCCACCAAGAAGAAAATAAGGAAAATGTTTCTCTCTCTTCCATTAGCCCTACTTTGTCTCATAGAGATCTTAAGGCCTATGAGAGGCAAGTTTATAAATTTAATCATTTACCACTGAGTTATTCTCATGTTCGGACACCCTCCTTAAGTGGTCCTACCCCATAATGTTCATGTATCCCACCTCATGTTAGTGGTGACTCTTATTAAGAGATAAATGGGACCAAATGTTGTACGATTTCACTTGGGTATTATATTTTTCCAATCTAGCAATCATAATTGGGAAACTATTTTGTGATACTTGGTATACAGGAAAATATAGAGGGTGGGTATGGATAATTATTCATTCAAGATTCCTCCAAATGAATTTAGTCAATTTGAATGTTTGAGATCTAACATAGTCCTCATGTAAATTCTTTTTATACGTTTCTTTTAAATAGTTGAGTGTTTTAGATTTCATTGGTTAATAAGAAGTTAATATTTCAATATTTCTTTTTCAATCTTCTTTGAGAAGAATATGGTATGGCACATCTCACTTTTTAACTTCACTTAAAGATGTACATGGTGGTATCAATGTTTTTTTCACTAAAATTTACCCCCTTAATTATTGCCTTAAGGGAGATCAAACACATCGAGTTAATTGGATATTACTTATCATTGATGGTCATTCTCTATGGATTCTAAATATTTACACATTAAATAATGGTATTGATGGAATGGTTTTTATTAATGTCTTGTGAATAATTTTCCTAATTCCAGATGGCTGATTTTTAGTGACTTTAACATGATTGAGAGTCTTTGTGACAAAGTCAATGACATTTTGATGAGATGATGTGTGGGAAAACATGAACAATGGTAATATTTTAAAATTGAATAGTCTTAGTGGAGTCACTCCTCCATCAACACATAATAACCAATATTCCATGGTATACTTAGTCAAATTAATACACTGATACTGACAGGGTCCATAGATGGTTTGAACATGTCATGTTTTTTGAGAATCACACATTCTCCTTCTCATTTTCTAAAGAAAAAGTTGTCATAGTCCATTTGAAAATTATCCTTTTTAATCATAATCATATCACTTGCAAAGTGGAATGTACCAGTGTCCATTTTAAAGTCCTATGTAATTAATTATTTATTAACCTATCCCTTGTAATCCATGAGGGTACTATCTAAATCATTACCAAAGTGTGGAATTTATTTCCACTTTTTTGACATGCTAGCAACTAGATAGATTGTTAGAATGAGGTGATCAGTTGCACTACCACCCACCTCCACCATTATAACAAGTAAATTTCATGAGTTAGGAAGTGAGATGATGCTGTTGTCATCAATGAATACCATATGATTTATTCGATCTTTGAGAAAAAACATTTTAACTCCCATTTACAAGGCATGGATATTTTTCTCAAATACAAGATTAATCACTCATAGACATTATCATAGAGTTACAAGTTAAATTCCTTTTGTAATGGATTAAGATAGGGTACCATGCCTCAAAGGATTTCTTCAGGTCTCTCAAATCTAAACAAGCTAAGGAGAAGATCAAAGACATCAAGCATGCGCATAAATACCTCACCAACCTACTGAAATTTCTTTATATTTTTTGGACCATTTCAAATTAATTTTTTAGGCCCAAGAAGATTCGATGGACAAAGATCAAGATTTATAAGACATTTTTGATTTGGTGCCCTAAAAGTTAAGTCTTTTGGATCAAAAACATTACAATGTTTATATTTATCTTAATGAGCACTTTCACGCAGTAAAATGCATGTCTAATGACAAAGCACTAGGGATTGATGGCTTTCCTTATGAATTCTATAAAGCTACTCAATAATTTTTAGGGGCCAACTTGTTTCAAGTTTACAAATAAGCCTTTAAAATTAAGCCATTAGGTGTTGTCATCAACAATGAAAAAAATAAATTCATCCCCAACTAGACCTAGAACTTATTGCAATTTGATGCCTAGTCATCCTCTATAGTGTTACTTATAAAATAGTTGCCAAGGCCCTAGCGAAATGCCTTTGCCATATTGCACCTATCGTCATCAAACTTGAGCAAATGGGCTTCATTAAAAATATATATGTATTGGATAATTTAATTGTATTTTGGGAAAGAGTTTAATGGGCTTAGGCCTCTCACCAAAAGACCATCATTTTCAAGTTTTATTTTGAAAAATATTATGATTAGATAGAATGGCCCTTTATTATTGCTATGTTTAAAGATCTATGTTTTGGGCAATTCTTTCTCTTAGTAGTGAAAACTTTGTTTTTTGATGCATCAATGTGCCTCACCATCAATGGGCACAAGTCTAATAGATTTGAATTTTTTTCACTCAAATCGATGTGGTCTAGCCAAGTTAAATAAGTGATGGAATTTACATTCCTAATCAAGGACTTGGCTCACTAGACTTAATAGAATATGGAATGCCAAGCTTACGCCCAACTTCATACATTTTATTTGATGCTTGGTTTATCAAGACCTTCCTCTTATAGAGCATTTCTTACACATTGCTTTAGACTAGAGCCATTTGAAAATCTCTTTTAGACATGTCCATGAATTGAATTTTATTAAAAATGGATTTACAACCTTTTCCAACCATTCCACCCAAAACCCTTCTCTTGATGTATATTTTTTGGGGGAATAAAACTCAATAACTAGATTATATTTCTTTTATATAAAACTTCTTCAAAACTATAATTTTATTTTAGTTATTTTTAAAATAAAAATTATTTACTCTAAAAATTTCATCAATAAAAAATAAATAAAAAGTAAAAAAATAAACAAACTTTAAAATATAAATTACATTCATTATTTCTACCCTTAATAATAAATGTTAATAATTCACAAATTTTACCTCTTTTGAAAAATACATTAATAAAAAAAATCAATATAAATTAATAAAATGAAAGTAAATTCATATTTATTTAATAAGGTTTAAGAAATAATTTAATAAAAAAATGTTTAATTTTTATAATTAATAATTTTAAATAATTATTTGAAAAGAAAAAAAATCACATATAAATTAATAATTTGAAAGGAAATTTGAAAGGTTTATAAGCAAAGAGGGGGAAAAAACTAAGAATATGGTTATCATATTTATTTAATAAGGTTCAATAAATAATTTAATAAAAAAAGGTTTAATTTTTATAATTAGTAATTTTATACTAGAAAAAAATCACATATAAATTAATAATTTGAAATAAAATTTGGAAGATTTATAAGCAAAGAAGGGGAAAACTAAAAATATGGTTATCTATGCAATTATTATATTTCAGTGTCTATTTCAATGTTAAGGGGGTTGTCATGACTCATATAGCTTATAGATTTGTGGTTTAGAAAAATCAATACTCTATTTTTTATAACAAGTAATTTTTAGTTGTTTGGTTTTTGTTTTTTTTTTAAGCATTTATTGTTATTTATATTTTTATACATATTTAAGTTTAAGTTAAGAGGGTGATGTTCAAATTTTTAACACTTGTAAGAGTTATTTAATTATTGGGGACTGCTTTTTGTATTGTGAATTTCACTTTTTAATATTAACAATTTCATGACTCCATTTTATCATACTTATAATTGCAGTTATTTTTCCATTCTTCTTTAGTAGGGTATTGGAGTCTATCATCATCAACACATAACAATGGAGTTCATTTATGGAGGGGATGGTCCAGTTGGCAAAGTTTGCCCAGCCAATTTTTAATTGGGGCATCATTGTTTCATTGCTCTTCCATGACACAACTCATGATAGTTGGGTGGTTTTTGACCCTCTTTTATCTAAACCTTCTACTTGGACCACCAATGTTTCAAGGATTTGCCTTCATCTCTTTCTAAGATTGTGGCTTGTGCCTAAAGATAAGTATTTTTTAATGTAATTTGTGAACTTTAAATTGTAATATCTAAATAACGATTTTTAATTTTAGTAAAATCTTTTGATTAATATAAAATTTGAATCGTACATACCAATCGATTGTTTTATTATTATGACCATCATTATATTATTATTATTTTATTAATAATAAATATTATGATAATTTCCAATAAAATTATCCAAACCTCAATAATTTCTAATAAATTAATTTATTTTAAAAGTCACATATAGCACTTTAATAATATAGAGAACATTTAAAGAAAATCTCATCTCATGTTACTTATATTTAAAGTGAATCTCTCTCCCTCAATTTTCGCGTTCGATACACTTTTCTATACATTTAATTTTCTAAGATTTTCAACAATGAGCATTAAATTTTGAAAACGATGTATCATGGACTAAATAGTCGTACGCTGAAAAATAAAATATCATATTCATGTTGTGTATATAAACAAAGAATATTAAATTTGAAAACAATGTACCACGAGTCTAAGTTATCGGCGAGTTGAATAATAAAATAGTATATAAACCAACGTGGAATGCTGAAAATACAATTACTATAAGGAATATGATGCGTCACGTGTAATTTTAAAAAAACGTCCCACGCGAAATCCATCCACACGGCTAGTCGTATCTCTAACGAATATTCTATGAAAACAGATCCAGTTGTTGACAGTAAGCGTGTCTAAGCATGTTTAGAGCTTACATTGGCCACGAAGGGATTTAATGGTTTACATTTAAATTAAAATTTGATTTTTTTATAATTAGGGAAATCAAGGATTAGTTTAGTATTTGGGAGTTCACTGTTTTAATATAGGGTGAGCTTTTTAATTTTAGGGTAGTGTGAAGTGTGTTTTTATTGTACATCACAGGGAAGTTGAAAGTAGATCGTAAGTTGAGAGTCAAATTCATAATTAAAGTTATTTTTATAAATTGTTAAGATTCAATGAATTGAAATTTAGGGCTTAATTAAATTTGAGCATGTTAAAAAAGTGGGTAGCTCTTGTATTTATTTTGTAATATATCAGTTAGTCTTGAATATATTTAAACGGTTAATTTTATTATTATAATATTATAAATTGACATAGAAAATAAAGTATCGCTATCAATAATTGTTAGTTTTTTATTCCATATTAAGTTAGCAAGGAAATTGTATGCGTGCATTATACAAAATGTTCAAGCATAAATAAAATATGCAAATTATTTCCATAAAAATTTTAATGCTTTTATAAAATGCAATGAAAGTGGAATTTGCACAAAATTAATTTTCAATATAGTCATAAAGATTTTATAACAAACACAAGTTTCCAACATGCATTGCATTTTGTCAAAATGAGCAATTTCGAATAGAATTTGAGAGTTATCCAATAACAATAACAATAACAGTCCCTATGGCTATGACCAAATGGTAAGGAAGGTGGGCTTTACCTGTGATGTCCTGTGTTCGAGTCTCCCTTGCTATTGGTAGTTGACTCCTCAGATGGCATTGCTTCTGACGGGTCTAGAAAGTTCCCCTAAGTCAAAAAAGAACTGATTACCGATTTAAAAACAAAAACAATAAAATTTTGTTACATTTAATTTTGAATATTGTATAAGACGTATATACATTTGAAACGGTTGGGCTTTATAGTTTGCCTTGTTTTTGAGATGTTTTATACTTCAAAATGATGCATTTAAAATCTTAGTGGCTATTACGTGACCTTATAATATGCTCAACAATATAAAAAGGCACTAGGTTATGTCCTCGAAAAAATACAAAACCAATGCTAAAAACTAGTTTCTAAGCTCTTAAACCACTTAAAATTAGAGAAAATTGTTGCCTCCCTCATCAATCAATATTTTTATTTAAATATATGAAAGGTTCGCTTATTATGATTGAAAAGATGAAAATTTGATGTGCATGCACTTTAATTCGTTGGCTTTAATTATTCTACTAATCTCGCTAATTTATCCTATAACCATCATTCTAGATAATTAATTAAATCATATTTCTCATTAAATATTTCCTACATTCTACTAACCTTTATACATCCCCATGACCAATTAATCACTTAATTAACCTACTAACATTCTAGTTAACTACTAATTCTATCTCAATAATTAGCCACTAACCCTCTTGCCAATCAAAAAATCATATTTATTCCAACTACCACCCTAGCCAACCTACCCCTAGCCTTTCCTACATCCCTATAAACCTTCAAATCCATTGAAACCCCATCTAATCTCTATTATTCCTTAATCTAATCTAAAAGTCTCTATATCCATAGAAATATCCCTACAATTCTAAAACTCTCTAAACTAGATGATTCTAAAATAATTAGAAAATCTTTTAAAACTCCCTCCATTAACCTATAAATAGCCATGCTTAGAGCATAGCTAAACTAATTAGAAAGATTATAAGTCTTCCTTGCATCCATATACTAGCCATCTAAAGCACTCACACTCTCTTGAAATCCACTCAAGCATTCAGTGAAGCCATTAAAGCCATTGTGAAGCCATTATCAAGCAATCTATAATCAAATCTTTTGGATAATCAATTGTAAAATCTTGGAGGAAAACTACTAAAAACAATATGATGGTAAGGATCTATTTCTAAATTGTTAATTATTCTTATATTTCTCTCTTTTTGATGTTATTATGCTTTAAGATTAAACTCGTTATTTAAAATAATTTTGATTCATAACTAAAAAATACAATCAAACATGATGTATACATTGTCCTTATCCCTTTATGTACTAAGATAACTTTTTTTAAATAAACAATAATCAATCAACATAATTATTCTTAAAACTAAAATAAAATATATTATAAAATTAAAGGACTTCAAAAAATTTAAACATAGTATAGACTCAAAATTGTAAATACTGATGTACATCGTTTTTTTTTAAAAAAAATTCAAGGAGATCAAAATTAAGGCAACAAACTAACTCATACCTTACATATTTAAGCCCCGACATGTCAAAAAATGACAAAAGTAGTTTCTTGAGTTGTTTTCTTGACACTAACAATTTTTGTTCTCCCTTATCCGTGTTGTTTTTTTAAAAGGTGGCTATCAGTTTATAGTTACACTCCGGCATGAGAATGACTTGTTCCATGGAGGCATATAATGGAAAGTGCAAGTTCGACATGTCTACTACAAGTGTCAACCTTTTTGGGTAGCGACAATAATTTGTTTGAAGGATTTAATGAAATAATCTAATTTGTTGCGGCGATCATTTGTTAAAGAATTTCATTTGCAGCTCGAGGATGATTTATAAATTGGCCACTTTAAGATAGAATTTGCATGAGTTTATAGAACAAAGAAAGAAGTTTATTCTCCTTTTTTTATTCTCTACAAGCATTCTGCCATTGAACGATCACTTCACGATGGATGTTTTCCAGTTTATATGAGTTTTTGAAATAAATAAATAAGGTTAGTTTTTGTTAGCATTTTGTCATTAAATGATCAATTCAAGAAAAAAAAATTAATTTACACAAGTTTTCATAAGTTTGTGAAAAAAAATAAAAGTTGTTTTATTTATATAAATGTAACTTTGACAATTATTAATATCATTATAAACTATATTATAACATGCATGAAAATTTATTTCATAATTGTTAAGAAATTGTGTATAATTATATAAGAAATGAACTTGTGTATATTAAAAATGAGTTCTTTTAATAAAATAAAATATGAGTTATTTCACATTTTATACTCTTCTACACACATTTAGTAATGAATATGCCTATAGATGAACAAAGTTAAAATTAATAAAAAAATATAAAAAATGCATAAAATATATTAGATCAATGACATATTGTAAGAAAATCATTTTCATTTTACACATAAACTACATATTATTTTTAAATAAATTCTTAATTCAATTTTATTTTTGTTATTTTTAACATTTTACGTGTCCTTAACTTTGGAATAGAACAATTTCGTTGAAACCGTAAAATGTACGTTGGAACCATAAAGTTATGTTAGAACTACAAACCTTGTAATCAAACTTAATTGAGTATAAGGTGTTAAATAATTTATTTTCTTTGTTTATTTTGTTGATAATTTTGTGTTCATTTTTTTTTCATAGCAAGGGTTAAGACAAACAATCAAAATGGAACCAAATGTAAGACTTATAAGTGCATAGTGTCCCAAATTCCCTTGTGATGTTTTCTTGGGATGACCTAAATTAGAATATAATAGGAAACATAAAAAGCATTGGAGACATGTGTGTCACCATTCCCTTGTGTAGAATAAAACATTATGTTGAGGGAGAGAGTAGGAACACTATTATACCAATTAATGTTATTGTAAAGTTTTGCAAGTTTGTCGAAGCTCCATTCTCCTTAGATGTATCAAATGTAAATATATATGAGTGGTGATTGCCCTTATCATTGCCAAATATTTATTTGTTTAAAAGTTTGAAATGTTGTTTTGTGATTTCTATGTTGATAGTGTCATTGCTTCTGGTGGTTGGTAATTTTATGTTGATTATGTCATTCATATATGTTATATCTATGTTGATAATGTCATTTTTTTCATTCATAATTTATTACCAAAAATTTTGATGTTATTATTTTTTAATGTTATTTTATTTTTTTAGTTTTATGTTGTCATATCAATTTTATTCGAATTATTGTTGTTTGTTAATTATTGTTTTACCTATGGTTCTAATGGCAAGAGGAATGAACCAAATAAATATATAAAAAGTTAAGTTTGAAAAGAGGTTGTGAGTGTCACTTCCTACTGAAAGTATTCCAGAATAGAGACGATGTTTCCATTCATATATATAATTAATGGAGGCATGTTGATAAGAATGAATATATTTTATATGGGTGTGATGACCCTTCGATAAATCCCCATATTGTGCATGCCCTTTATATGTCAAAAATAACTAATAGATATATTGAGTGGTCTTTTTATTGATGTTTTCCCCATTGACAAAATTTTTAAGAACAATACTTGGAAAAGGGTTTAAAGGACATGAAGAGATCGTAGGATACCATTATACTTAAGTATGATGTAATTAATCTATGAAATTGATTTATAGTAATTATGTCACAAAAGGATTCCAATGACTCTATTAATTGTAACTTTAGTATTCTGATGAGGTGGGAAATATGCACTATTACCAAAAACTAGTTGGTGATGATATTCCTTTTCTTATGAGAATTAAAATGCCATGAAAATTAGAGATGATAGTAAAACATTCAAAGAAACCAAACATCTCGATGGATGAAACACTATCAATAACAAAACACATTGTAAGTTATATATATTGGTAAAGTTAGAATTAATTTAGTTTTATAGTAATAGCATGACTAGAATTACTAACATATTTATTCAATTCATTATCACAGTACTATTTGTACACCTTGATGGATTTTGATGAGAAACAATGTGGAGTTCTAGTTGCATGGGTTAATTCTTAAAAAAAAAAAGGGGCAGGCAACATTAAGATTTAGTTGAGATTATTGTATAAACATGGAAAAATGTTTTGCCCATGTTATAAGGTTAATGCATTCATCATTGATGATATACTTTCTTCATCGTTAATGATACAATTTCCAAAATTGATGTGATAAGGAAAGTTAATATATGTTTAAATATCATTAATTCATATGTATTAAATTTGGAATATTAATGTACTTTTTTCGTGTATAAATATGATTTGAATATTATAATCTGTTGAGGTGATGTAGAAATGTCTTTAGTTTTCATGTCCTCCTTTATATTTGCCATGTGAGAAGGGAATGGTTTAAGAATGTCTATAGGTAAAAATCATATAATGTAAAGTGTGATTTTGATACGTCTGTTACCAATGTCAACCTTTTAGGTAGCCAAAATGATGTGTTAGGAGGATTTAGTGAAATGATTTTATTTTTTCAATGATCATTTGTTAAAGAATTTCATTTGTTAATGATCATTTGGAAATTGGACTCCTCATGACACAATGTGTATGCCTCTCTCATCAAATAAATAAACAAGGATATTAGTAATGTTTATTCTATTCAAGCATAAAGTTATCTACAAGCGTTTCTCCATTCAATGGCTACCACACGATGGATTATTTTCAATTTGCACAAGTTCATGAAAGAACAAAATAATATTATTCTTTAAAATTGTAATCTTATGCTTTGGAGGCATTCTGCCATTGAGAGACACCTCATTATGGGTTTCTTTTTGTTTGCATAAGTTTATTAAAAAAATAAGGTTATTCTCTGCAAGTATAATTTATTATCCTACAAGTGTTCTGCCATTGAACAACTACTTTATGACAAAATTTTTTCAATATGTATAAGTCTATGAAATAAAATTCATTTAATAAGTAAAGTTATTCTCTGCAAATATAATATTATTATCTGTGTCTTTCCATTGAACAACCACTTCATGACAAACATTTTTTAGTATGCATAAGTTTATGAAATAAAAGTCATAATTTTATTCTTTGTAAGCTTTTCTAAAAACATTCCACCATAGAAGTATTTGAAATATAAATACATTAAGAGCATAGGTATAATCATACATTTTTGAGATGTTATTCTTTTACATTACAATAAAAATCAAAAATCAAAAAGTGAAATAGTAAAGTGAGAGATTGATTTACCTAAATTACATTAAAAAAACTTAAAAAAATTATTTATCAAAGTAAATTATAAGTTTTAATAAAAAATAATCTTTGATAAAAGAAAATCTAATAGTTAAGTGCCAACCCTTAAATGAAATATGGCACGTCGCTGGTTCTCTTAACAATATATTTTTTTTCATTAACCAAAATCTCGTGGATTTGGGTTTTTTTTTATAGGACCAAATTTAGTCGTAACAATGATGAATAATTACTAAATGGTTCTATGATTAGATTTTTTTTTTTTTTTTAAATATCTTAAAAAAACATTAAGTTCATATTATGTCTTTCATTCAATGTTTGGAATTAAAGTCTATTTCTGTGGTTAATGTGATTTTTTTTAAAAATATTTGGAGACAGTCCAATATTCCTTAAATTATTAAATAGTTTTAAACATGAAGTGTAATATATTAAATAAATCTTTTATAAAATTGTATTCTTTCACAATTTAATACATTTAATTTCATTAATTTATATTTATTTTATCAAAACATTTTAAAACTATGAATATGTGTATATATGAAAAAGCCTAAATCAATAAATAAATTTGAAATATGTATGAATATAATACATTAATGGGATAGTTTTTAAAAATAAATATTATTTTATATATGTTATTTTTTGAATGTGATTTTAAATTTCATTTATATCCATATAAAATATTCATACTGAAACATATTTGAACATGTATCTTAGATTTTTTTGAAATTGTCTATATAATTACAGAAGAAATAAACATACACACACACACACACACACACACACATATAATGAGTTTACTTAATAAAATAAAATATGAATCATTTCACATTTTTTATTTTTTTTACATATATATAGTTTTGAATATGTGTATGAATGAAAAAAATAAAATTAAATAAATAAATATGAAAAATGCATAAAATATGATATATGGATGACATAATATTAAGATATAAATTTTATTTTATACATCATTTACATATTATTGTGAACTAAATTTTTAATTCAACTTCATTTTGGATATTTTTATACATTTTAAAATTGCTTAGTTTTGGAATAGAAAATATATATTAGAACCATAAAATGTAAGTTGAAACCATAAAGTGTATATTGGAACCAAAAATTTTGCAATCAAATGTAATTCATTATGAAGTGCTATGTAATTTTTTCTCATTTTAATTTCTGTTATAGCTCTTTGTTCAATTATTTTCCATAACAATGTATAAGTAAAAGCAATCAAAATGAAACCAAATGCAAAACTTAGAAGTGTAGAATGTCTAAAATTCTTTTGCAATGTTTTCTCAAGATGACCAAACTTGGACTATCTTAGGACATAGAAAAAATGTTGAGGATATGTGCATCCCCATTCCTTTGTGCAAATTGAAAACTTTTGTTGAATTTTAAAGTAAAACATTGTTAGGAAACTAGACACTTCCCAACATAAAATAACTAGTAAATTCAATAACATTATACAAGATTTCAATAACATAAATAATTCAAATAGATAGAATACTAAACATATATGAGACAAAATACTAGATTTATGTGGTAACACTTTAGAAGAGATAAAGAAATATCTATGGTGTAATATATTAGGTTTTATCAATTCAAGATGATTAGATTAAAACCAAATTTGTTATTAACTACTTTAGCTCTCCAAAAAGATAAAGACATCTAATTGACAAAGTACAATTAGGGTTCCTCCTCATAAAAATAGAGTGGTTAAATACCATTAGGATTTTCCTTCCTAAAAATAAAATTTGGTGGAATTCATCTTTCTAGAAACAGAGGCTTAATTCCTTGATTTCTATCTTTGAGGGCATTGCCCCTGCCACAACCCCCTATCAGGAAGTGGGCTACAAACAACACTATAGAAATATCCAATATTTAACTTTGTTGCCACATATCTAATAAACATTATTATAATTACTAAAAAATTTATAAATTATTGTTGGCTTGTTGAAGTTCCATGTTCATCAAATGCATCAAGTGTTATGATATATGAGTGATGAGTCCTCTTATCATTCCCAACATTTTTTTTTTAAATATTTAGAAATATTGGTTTGTGGTTTATATGTCGATAATGTCATGTGTTTTCTAAATTTATGTTGAGTATGTCATTATTATATGTCATATTTATGTCAACAATGTCATTCTTTTTGTACAATTATAATTTATTGTTGAAAATATTATTATTACTATTTTGTACATTACATTTTTATTTTTCAAATTCTCTGTTGTCATATAAATTTCATTAAAATTGTGATTGTTTTCTAATTATTAGTGTTCCTATGGCCCTAATGAAAAAAGAAACAAACTAGCTAAATGTGATAGGAAAAGACATCAAAAACTAAGTTTGAAAAAAGCTTGTGGATATCACTTCCTAGTGAAGATATCCCACAATAGATACAACATAAATATTCTTATATATAATGAATAGAGGCACACTGATAAGAATGGATATATTTTCAATGGGTGTGATGACCATTCAATAAATTCTCATACTTTGTATACCCCATATTTGTTTAAAACAACTGAATAAATATATTGAGTCTTTATTTTTGTTGGGTGTCTCTATTGACACCATTTTTTAGAGACATTAATTAGACAATGGTTTGAAGGACATGATGATCTCATGAACACCATTTTACTCAAGTAAGATGTAATCAATACATGGAATAGTGTTATTCGAATTGTGTCAAAAAATAATTGCAATGACTTTATTTGTTGTAATCATTGGTATGTTGATGAAGCAAAAAATATGTTATATTATAAGGACCACTTGGTGATTCTATTATTTTCTTATGTGAATTCAAACACCATGAAAATTAGAGATGATGGTAAAGAATTCACATAACTTAGTCATCTCTATGGATGTAACATTTTTAACAAATAAATATAATATAGGTTATATAATTTGGTAAAGTTTTTATTATTGATTGGTGTCTCCATTGACATTGTATTTTAGATTCCTTATTTGGACAATTTTTGGAAGGACATAATGACCTCATACCATTCTGCTTAGGAAATATGTACCAAATACATGGAATAAAGTTAGGGGAATTGTGTTACAAAAGGATCTGATGACTTTATTAGTTGGAATGTTTGGTGTGTTGATGAAGTGGAAAATGTGTTTAATTACCAAAAACCACTTGGTAATGTTCTTATATGAATTCAAAAACTATGAAAATTAAATATGATGGTAAATCATTCAAAAATTCAATCATCTATATGGATGCAACTTTCTCAACAAAAAATATAGTATAACTTATAGACATTGGTAAGTTAGAATTAATATAATATTATATTTATAGTGGCTATAATTTCTAACATGTTCATTCAATTCATTGCCATGGTACCAGTTGTACACCTTAATGGTGTTTGATGAGAAACAAGGTGAAGTCTCAGTTACATGAGTTATTTCTTCCATAAATAGGTTAGGCAACATTAAGAATTGGTTGATAGAAGTGTAGAGAAATGGAAAATGGTTTCACTCAGACTGTCAGGTTAGTATGTTCATCATTGATGATGTAGTGGCTAAGATAAACTCAACAAGGAAAGATAATTTATGTTTTTATCATTACTTCATATGTAGTAACTACCTTCAAAAGTATGTTTTGCAGATTAATGCATTTTTTTCATCATATTACATTTGAGGATTATAATTTGTTGAGGGGATGTTGGAATGTGTTCTGATTTCAAATCCTCCTCTGGATTTGGCATGTAATAAAGTCATGGTTGAATAATTTTTATAGGTACACCTCTTCTAGGGAGGTTGGTATGTATATGTTTAATTAACATGGAAAAATATTACATGTTGATTTAATTGATAATGTGATGATATATAGTCTCACTGCAAATTTTGAGGTTGTGTTCCATGTAGAAAAGTTCAAGGAATATTTCAAAAGGAAATGATCTCAAAGTGTGAGTTGAACTAGCGACCTCATTGTATATGTTCTATTTTATTGTATATATATATATGTTTCCATTCTAACATATTATTTTATGTAAAACCAATTGAAATTATGTTACAGTTATGCACACTAACCATTTCTATCGATTTAGTCATGCAAACTAGAAAACCAATGCAACCATTGATACATCAAAAACATATTTATTATATTTCACTCCTAGAAATATAACAAGCAAATGTATTTGTTTGTTTACACCCTTCTAAAAAGGGTTGATCCATTTTAAAAATACAGGTGCATGTTAAATACTTTTGGGTTTATTTGAAATTTCAAAGAGGATATGCATCTTGTAAACTAGGTTGAGAGGGATATGGAAATACGTGATATGGATTTCCATGTTCATGCACATGTGAAAGAAATTAATAAGGTAAGGTCCCAATCTAACACTGGGAATTGGTACATTGTCACCAAGTTTAGGCTAGATTTCCATGTTTATGATTGTTCATTGTCTAGGAATGGAAACATCTACAAGCATGTAACTAAGGTGATGTCCTTAGATAACAAAGTAGAAAATGATGACACTTATTGGATTTTTGAATCCTATATTGAGTCTCTTTTGGTTGATATGATGGACATGTTTTTCACACAACCTGAAGTTCATCATACTATACCCAATGAGTTTATTAGAGAATATGATCAATGTTCTATAATATGTTGAGAAAATTCAATGTGATATGGAATCAGATGTTGTGGCTGATGAAGTGCAATATGATAGGTGTGAATAAAAGGTCGTAGATGGGATTATGCAATATGAGATTATAAAATAGCATCTATAATTTCTTTAGTCATTGGTAAACATGACATAGATACGTATAAGATAAGTAAAGCATTTTATGCATCAACTCCAACTTTATGAAAATAATTAAAATTTGATATATGATTTGCATATGATATGGCATATGACATTTCATTTGCATTGAGCCACTTCAAAATAAATCACCATGGTTTAACCCATCCTCTCAAAGGGTGAGGGGATGTGGTCATCATGGAGGATGGTGGCTAATAATAAAAAATATTAACCACCATGTTAAATAATATGAAAGGTTTAAATTTTCACAAACAATTGAAACTAAAGGTCATTGTCTTTCCCAGCTAAGCAATAAGGGCATGAAAATGACTCCAGAAGGTTGCATGGAAATACATTTAATATATGTAAAAGATATTATTATATTTTATTATCTTTATATTTTGATTATTTTTTGTATTTTTCATAACATAATATCCACAACTCATAATTAAATGTAAATAAAAATTGTACATTTTGAAGTTGCTTCCCATGCTACTCCTGAAAGTGAATCACAACCTGCCACTGATCCAATTCTTTGTAAACTATCATTTTTCAACATGTGGAATCTAATAACATGATGAAAAGGTGATTAGATCAGGTATTTATTTTTTGAAATCCTTAGAAAACATAATTTAAAACTGTCATTACTATATTTGTGTGATTATATCGATTATCCTAGTTAATTCTTTTATACATTTAAAGAAAATGTGACACTGCCTTATGGAATGCCTCAAGCTCTTTTAGCATTGGCATTAGAGAATCCCATAGAATTAGATTTATAGTAGCATTTGATGAGGGATAAAAATGCAATGTCTTAGATTCACAATTATGATCTTTATTAAGATATCCCTTTACTAAATGGTTTTCAATGTACTTTATTTTCCATTACGGTAAAATCCTAAATGTGCTTTTCATTAAGAATTAATATATTGATGATATTTAAAATTAATAACTTAAGAAAATTTAAAATAACTCGTGACTTATTATATGTATGTATAGATGATGTAAGGTTAATTTATCTTTGTTGATTATAGCCTTTGTTATGCCTTGGGTGTAAAAGAAAATTTGTTGGTGTTAAGCCACACTCAGACTGAAGATGGAATGGTCCAAAAGGGGCTAGTAACTCAGTGGTAGAGCACTCCAGTAGCATATGGAAGGTCCTAGGTTTGATTCCTAGCTGGTCCATGTCTCAACCTGGTATCAAAGCCAGGCCCAGGCTAGGAGCCCCAAGCACACGAGAGGTGTGGCTTAAGGGGGGGTGTTGGTGTTAAGCTACACTCAGACTGAAGATGGATTGGTCCAAGAGGGGCTAGTAGGTCAGTGGTAGAGCACTCCAGCAGCATATGGAAGGTCCTAGGTTTGAGTCCTAGTTGGTCCATGTCTCAACAAAATTGACATATTAGTCTGTTGTATAATAGGAGTCATGTTTTTTTCAAATAGATTGTTTCCCTGTTTTGGTCTAATGTAATTCAATTAATTTGTAGTTTGTATTAATGAAATATATTATTTTTCTTTGTGAAAAAAAAATGTATAATTTAGAGTACTAGAGAAACAAAACTATGTATAATTTAAAGTATTAGGGAAACAAAACTAATTTGTAGTTTGTATTAATGAAATATATTCTTTTTTCTTTATGAAAAAATATGTATAATTTAAAGTACTAGGGAAACACATTGCATTTAGGAATCTCCAAACATAATTTCAAGTTAGAAGAACCACATTAATCTATGTGCTTGATCAAAATTTATATTTATGTTATAGGAAGAAAACTAAGAATATAGTTGAAGTAGTGATACATTAGGAATAATTGTTTATGTTTGAATTTATTATATAAGTATTAATTTTACAAAAAAAAATATATATATGAAAATAATTTGAATTTTTTATAATATTTAAATAATTTGATTTATAACTTATTATTCATTCTATTGATAACCATTTTTACTTGGCGTATTTATATTATGCATTGATGATGTGAATTGGTATTGATTAATCAACAATGATCAAAATTCATAAGGCCAAGATTTAATTTTCATCCATATTCTTTTTTGTCCTCCCGTAATTAGAATGGATTATTTTATTTTATAATGGGGATTGATCAATGTGGGTTTTAGGGATGGTATCTATACAAAAAAAGACATTCTTTTGTTATAGTTGGGGTGTGGTATTGTCTCTTTATATTTATCAATGAATTGGGGATTAGATTGGAGGATCCCAAGACCCATCTTATGGAGGATATCAATTTTTTTGGGAAGAGATATATTATATTCGAGGTAAGATAAAAAATAAGACGTCATTGTGGAAAAAGCTATCAAAGTGGAAGAAAAACTATTGTTTGTCATCACTCTTTGTCTTCCTTGATTATGTGGATTCAAAAGATAAGGATACAAGTATAAAACAAGTAGGACATGCATAAAAAGGGGTGGTAGTGGCACATGAAGGCTCCATATAAGTGGTTTGAATATAGTATAGAGACTCCCTGTCAGGGTCAATGCTTGATGTTTAATATGTTGAATTGAAATATTAGGATTCATTTGAGCCCAAGGGTTTTGGTTAGTAATATGAAATAAGTAGTTTTCAATCACTGACCTAGATTCTATTATATTTGAGTTTATTGGATAGTTTCAAAAAGTGACTATGGGGAAATATTGAGGAAGGAGTCACATTTCTTCATATTAACCAAGAAAAACACACCTCAAATATTATGGATCCATGCCCTCCCCCATGTCCCACTTCGAGAGGTGTTCCTCAATTAATCTAAACAATAAAATAATATATTAATTTTTTCTCATAAATTATGGTGTAATGGTTAAAATAAAAGAATTCATATTATAGAAACCCAGGTTAATATACTAAAATAATCAAACTATCTAAAATAAAGAAATCTAAACTAATTTAATAACATAATGGAGGTATGAGGATTGAAAATCCTAGTTATGTATCAATTTATTAATCCTACAATTAACATATATCAAAAATAATAATTGGACTCACAAAATACCTTAAAGATAAATCAAGTCTAAATCATGATGTGTGCCTCCTCTCTCACTATATAGATTATTCCCATCATGTCCAAATACTCAAGGGAAAATGAGAATTTTTATGCATAAAACTTGTCACAAAGTAAACAAACTGAAAATTGAGGAGTGTGTAAAGTAATTCCATTGGAAGAGTAAAATATAATGACCAAAAAAGGGTGATAATGAAACTAAAAATAGCTCATAGACATTCATAGAGGTGTGTTCCATTGATAATATAAGTAATGGAAATAGGAATAACTTCAATAATATGTTTTTTTTAGGACTTTAACTATAGTATTTCATACAAATAAGACCTATGTTAGTGCGCAAAATTACATTGAGCAATTGTGCCCTTGTTGATTATAATTTTTTGAAGTGTTTACCCCATTTCTTATCTATGAGTGCTCACTTGAGGTCAAGATATCCTATTTTTGCCTCAAATGAATGAATTGAACATCGACAACATTAGCAAGAACCTTGCTATGACCCCTCTTTCATCCTAAATGCCATCAGAACCTTCATCATCTTTCTTTACTACTAAATTTGTGAGAAAATGTCTATGAAATCCACTAGATATATTAGGGAAGCTTTTATAAGCTCAACAAACACATGATCAAGGAATACCCCTCACCTTTTATAGAAGCCATTACACCATAGGTTGATAATGATCATGTGTATTATGGAATTATTGATGACAATATAAATGTAGCAGTTTATGATGCATCACAAGATGTCAAATTATAGACAATCTTCTGAAAGGAACACTCACTCTGCAACATGCCTTGTGTCCATGGATCTTATATGAGGCATGCATCACTGTTGTTAGAACTTCAAGTTGTGCCATTAATTGAAATAAAGGTGCTTTATGCATGATACTTAGATTAAATATACCAGACCCAAAATATACCATTTAGCATAATCTTAAGAGCTCGCAGATGAACTAGCCATTGGAATTCAAATCCATGGGCTATGTGTAAAAATCCTTCATCTTGTAAGCAATTTCATTCAAATCTAAGTCAATATACATCCTAATATGATCCAATATTCCATGAGATGATGTCTCATATCCTAAACACAACCCAAGCATCTTCTTAGATGCCACGTGCTTCTTTCAGATACACCTTAGATCAATGTGGAAGCTCCTAAGCTGTAAGATCTAAGACTCATGAGAGATTTATAAGATTGACACGTGGAAGCACCTGGACCATCTGATCTAAAATTCAATGGTGTGAAGTTTTCCAAGGCCCCATCGGAGAGTGACATGTGTCCCTTTAAAGGACACATGTCATGCTCATGTTACTCCTATCTGACAATCCAAATGATTACTCTGAGAGCCCACTAAGAAGATGTGTGTTTGCACTAGACCCGTAATATGATGCAAAAGTGATGGTCCAAAAGTGAGAAACAATGTTTTAAAATAAATTAGAGGAAATTAGAGGAAAATGCAAACACCCAAATGATCCTTGAAACCCTAGAGCATACACTGCACTTAGAATCTCAAATACCTTTCCCTATCAATTCATGAACCTAGGGTGCCCTTAGAAGGTATTCAATAACATATTTCCAAATATAACTATAGAAAGGTATTTATAACCTAGAATTATGCTCAAAATGACAACCAATAATGAACACAAACCCAAATATCCAATCAACATAACATGCAAAAAACATTGTTATACTTCATCAATAAGAAATAGTAAAAAACCATAAGCATTTTCATTAACTTGAAAGAAAATATTATATACATCAATGTTTATAAAATTTTGTCAAGGGGACAAGCATGGTGGATTTGCTCCATGTTGGACAAGGGTGACATAAAAACATGCTCTTAGATCTTGCTAATGGTTGTACAAATGCAACCAGCTTAGCAAGAGAGATAAAATACACATAATAGTGATCCCAAATTTGGAAGAACCTATACATAGGAAAAACAAAGACCAGAAACAACCTAGAGTAGAGGAGAAGCCTTCTATTTATACATTTTTTACACCTATTTGCAATCCAAGAATGGGGTTTGCATTTTGTAAATTTACAAAATTACAATCAAGACCCCAAAGTCCCACCAAGATGCTCCCAGCTGGAATATGCTTTTTACCATGCCCAAAATCTTTACCATTTGTAAGAAAAATTATTGCTCTAACTACCTCTACAAGGAATGATTAATATTTTTAACAAAAAAATTGATTTCTTGACTGGTGATTACTTTTGCTTGATCTAGAAAGAGAATATTCATGGTGAAAGCCAAACAATCCATTTGTCTTTTGTGCAACTGCTTAGAGGTGCCCTCCCATTATTCATGTAAAACTAGAAACTTCTGGATAACTAATCTTCCTCTTGTGCATGATAAATAAAGCCCATTGCCTTGTGATGATTACATTAGAATAATGCAACTGTGATAGAAGAAAAGAATGATCCACTACCATTTTGAAAATATAATTGGAATGGGCCACCTTGGCCTCATAAACCGTGGCCTTTAATGTCCTCTAATTAAAAAAATAATTACAAATAATCATTTCACACACACGCACACACTCTACATTCTCATGCTTAAAATTTATATCTTTTTAAATAAATGTGTTTAAAAAACTAAAAAATCATATAAATTTATTAAAAAACTATTTTGGTTGATCCATAATATATTTTAGAGTAAGTTCGAACCACCAAACCTAAAATCAACCAATTCAATTTTGGAAGGAAACTAAAAAAATATCAAAACAAAAATTTTAAATAAGGTATATGCCTTTTATAAAACTGTAAACATCCATTAGAAATTGTGTGAGCCATTTAGAGTAGAGTGTACACCATTTGTAAATGGTATTCTCCCTTCTATAAAGGGCATGCACTTTATTTACAAGTAATAAATTTTAATAAAAGCATTATTTTGTTGCAATCTACATAATTCAAATATCTTTGGATGTTGTTGTTTTTTTCTTGTTTTGTTTTGTTGTGTTATTTGTTTTTTTATTAACTTTTGCATCTTTATTTGTTCCATTCCTTTTACAAATGAATAGTAATGTAATAAAAAATAAAAATTTAAGAAATTATTTTTTAAGTATATATTTATTTATAAATTAATAAAAACTATAAATTATGTTATATTATTATAATTTTCAATAATTAATTAATATATTAAATAAATAATTTTAATATTTTTAAAAAAAACTCATCAAATCTAATATAGTTACTTTTAAAGATATTGGTGTTTAGATATTTTATGTATAATTATAAATGTTTATATTGACATAGGATGAATTCTTAATAAACTAAACATGATAAATTTAAAAACAATAACTTGATTAATAAGTATTAATAATAAAATGCATGAAACAATTATATTTTTACAAAATGTAAATAGTGTTAAAGTGAAGTACTCAAAACCCCAATGTTACTTATAAAACTTACAAAATTATATATGTGTATGAATTATTTACCCTGTATGCTTATGCAAATTATATAATAATATTTGATTATTTTTTAAATTTAAATTAAATTTGAGATGCATTAAACCATAGACCTGCCTAGTTACTAAGATGAAAGAAGGAATTATTAATTTGTACCTTTAATATTTATTATCATTCCATGTTTAGAGTGAGTTTTTAGTGTCTACATCTATACAAAAATTTTAGGTAAGTTATAAATAATCATATTATTACATATTTTGTTAGAAAAAAATAGCATTAACAATAATTGTAAAATAGAAAGTATATTAAAATGAAATACTCAAAAATTTAATGTTGAGTATCAAATGTCACCCAAATTCACATACTTGACATAATTATATATCTTTATAAATTCTTTTGTAGTAAAATTAAAAAAAATTAAACAATCATACAACCATTCCATTGTAATAGGGAATAATGAAAAACACACGAAAACAAAGAAGTTAATATTTGGATAGGATGTACATGATTCAAAAATAAATGCACTTTGTAAAACATAGTGACTCAATTTTATGATATTACAATATGGAATTACTTTGGGATATCAATGTTAAAATATGAGGTTAATAATCAATGTTATTATTTAAGTTTTTTTAAGTGTTAATTTTGTTAGATGTGGGAAGGTATATGATTAGAATTTGTGATTAATAAATTTTAATTAAGGAAATATAAAATAAGGTGAGGAAGGAATTTATGGAAATTTTTTAAAATGTTGAAGGAGCTTTGAAATAATGTTTAAGAATAAATCTTTATTTTAATGGAAATATGTTTGGAAAGGTGGGAATCACTTTTATCTTGTTAGTTTTGGTTTCATGTATTTGAGGTGTAATGTAAAATAATTTTGTCAGAGTTGGCATAACCAAAACAACTAAAAAATATCCACTTGTTTGAGGAATATGTATTTTTTATTTCAAAACTCTATTTTTGATAGGGCATTGGAAAAGGTGAACTGATTGAGTTAAACACATGTTTTCATTAAATAGCATGTGTGGTTGGGTTGATAGATTTATTAAAGAAAAAAATATTTGATTTATTTCTTGTGAACAAACTATATCTTACTTTGAATATTAAATTTAAATTTTTAAATAATTATATATTTATGTCAAAGATTGAATAGAATAGTCAGTCAATTTATATATACATAGAATTTTTTTAGAGATTAGCTAATGCAATTATCTATTTCATCTAGGATTAACCCTGGCACTAAATAATATTTTAGGCTTTTATTCTTAAAACTATCTTTGACAATGACTATGATTATTGATTTAGAATAAATGAAATAAACATTATAACAATTACATCTTCCACAATGAAATAAAGATCTAACTATAAAGTGTGTTTGAGAGTAACGTTTAACCAAAATATTTTATAAATAAATGAATATGTGATAAAATACATTATAATATAATACATATATTCATAAAAATTGTAAATAATCCCAAACAAATCTAATATAATATCTAACTTAATTACAATAAAATTTATGTTAGAATGTAGGAATAATTATGAAAATAGATTTAAGAAGAACATCTTATTTGTCTTGAATTTGGAGACACTTTTCATAAACATACAACACAACACTTTTAGGCAATTAGAATAAAAACTTAAAAAATAAGAAAAAACAAAAATTATTCACTCGTGCATTATTCTAAAAATATTAGTTCCTTATTTTGAAAAATGTTATGTAATGGTTTTGGAAACTTTTACATAGGTAAAATTTGATTTGATGATTTTTTTGGTTTGCTTAAGGGTCTCAAAAATATTGTTCACTTTTCTAAAATTTTACATAAATATTTGGGAAAAATAATTCCATATCCAAACCCATGACAAAGTATAACATACCCCAAAAACTAGGGGGAGGGGAGGGGGTGTATTTAAGAGCCTCTATTATCCTTCAATTATTATTAAGCTCTCAAGCAAGGAACAAATTTACAAATTAGCACTTGATGCATGTGTCAAGAAGTAGTCTAGTGAGTGTAGGGGTTATTATTATACAACTTTTCCCACTAGAATGGATGTATGGAAAAGAAATATGTGCTTCAATTTTGATTAAATTCTATTATAAAAATTTGGATTAACTACTCCTGTACTTTCACAAAATATAACTATAATAAATGTGAAGTTATTTCTTATTTTTTATGTTCTATATGCACTAATACACTTATGTATTTATTAAAAAAATTAAATTCAACCTATGACCTTAATAGCATGGAAGTCAACATATAATAAGAAGAAACACTAACAAATCAGAAATTCAAAACAAGAGAATCCTTAAATAAAAATCACAAGAACCCACCTCAAAAATGTATGGTTCTAAATAAAGGCCTAGAAACCAAGTAAAACAAATAATGGAAAAGAAAGAACAAAGAAAAAGGAATGAAGAAGAAAAAAAAAAAAAGAAAAAAAAAACCCCACTAAAAATCAATAAACATGTAATTCCCTTAAAATAATGCAATTCTATAACTAATAACTCTCATATTTTAAAAATCAAATCTCTACACCATTTAACAATTCTATATATATATATATATATATATATATATATATATATATAATAATTTTATTTTTATAGACATAAATAATCATCCTCAATTTTATACATTGATTTTTTCCAATTTCACTATACACCACACAACAAAAAGGAAGAAAGAAAAAAAAAAAAAAATCATCAATAAATTATAAATACCTACAATACCTTCTCAAACACCTGATTTAATATTTTAATGAAAAAATTACAGGGTCATTACCCTAAGGTTAAAGGTACCAAACTTTTAAGAGGCGAAGCTTCCCACCATATTCGGTGGGATTCAGTAGGTACGACCGTACGAGAGAATCTTAAAGCAGGCTCGTTAAACACGCAAAAGTCTTTTGACTTCAAGAGAGGATACTTAGTGTCGCCATTTATAATGTTAAGTACAATGGATAATTCCAACATTTCGATCCCCTACCAACCATTTAACTTACCTACTATTCTCTGTTTCATTGTTGGTCGACATTTCTACCTCGCAAATACTCCACATAGTTTATGGTATAATCAGGGCCTTCAATTTACACTGTTGAAAACAAGTTCAACAGTATTTCAGATGCGAATTTTCATTTTGTGCTTCAGCGTCCGTGTGCCGGTGAGATCTTAAAATACAGTGTTTCTGAGCATCATAATGAACGATCCTTGCAATGTTTCATCTTCTGCGGCATACAGAAGAAGGGAAGTAAGGCAAAATAAGCGACCATTAAGTGCTAAGTGCTTCAGTATTGAGTCCGTTATTGCACTCTTATGCCTGACTGCCACATTATTAATTCTTCCTTTAATACTGCCGCCTCTGCCTCCCCCTCCTGTAATATTATTGCTGGTTCCAGTTGGTATAATGGTTGTGCTGGTGATTTTGGCTTTGATGTCCGGTGATAGCACCGATGAGGCAGTCTCTTTGGTCTGAGAAGCGTTCTTTTGTTTTAAGAAACTGTTAAAAATGACTACGATCTGTTATTGAATTCCTTGAGACGCTTCAGATCCAAAAGTAAAGTCTATTATTTCGTGTATGAAAGCTTGGATTTCACTGACTCTTTATCAGCAAATGAGGATTCCTAAACAGTTATTATTGTAAAGTGCATTTGTGCTACCGGGTATTGAAAATCAAATTAAATTTTTCATTTTGATTTTGAGTTAGTGGATTTATGATTTTGGATTTAGATGATGTGAATTGTATTGTGATTTCAATGTTAATTTTGTTTGATTGATGTGATTAGATTAATTTTATAGTTTGTACAATTTAAAAACTGTTTTGAAATATGCTCACATTTATGTTTGGAGGAATGATTCGGACATTTCAGAGTATATAATATTGCATTTATTTGTTTTCACTTGAATTTGTCCTGTATACAATAAAGTTATGAATTTTAAATATTTTTAATAAAAAGTTGTTTGGTTTTTTGGTTGTATTTTTTTTTTTTTTTTCTTTTCCTTTCTTCCAATTATTCTAAACATTTTTTAAGTTAAAAATATTTTAAATTCATTTATTAGATAAATGATATTGTGTAATTTTTCTAAATGACATCGTATAAATTTTTATCTAACATATTAATTTTAAATAAATATGGGAGATTAAAATTAAATTAAATAAATGAATGGTTATTGATTTAATTGGTGAAGTTGCTTGGTTCACAAAAAATTCATCAAGGATTAATTTTTATGGTTTGCAAAATATCACATGCAAAAAGGGATGAGATCAGGATCGTGCTCCAGATGACTTTGATGGAATGGATACTCCTCAGTCCTTGGCTCTTGGCTTAAGATCACCATTAAAAAAAAAAATTATACGATGATACTCCTCAGTCCTTGGCTCTTGGCTCTTGACTTAAGATCGTGCTCCGGATGACTTTGATGGACTTGGAACAACTGCTCACCAACATGCAACGCCCATGGTACCGGCTTAGAGACCATGACAAATCACAATTGTCATATGAAGCACATGGTACTTGGTCTTGCCATCATCATGAAGTATCAGAAAGAGATACAAGACCAAGGACATGAGGATACTCCAAAAGAGAATGATCAACCAAAGGGAGATAGCCCTTGATGCCAAGAATACCTCCAACATTGCAAAGGCCTCAGCATCCTCCTTTGCAATTTCAGAGCTCTTTCAAGCCAAGTGCCCCTTCGATCAAGAACAAGTTCACCAACACAGATTCTCCAAGAGAAATTCAAGCACCAAAGATAGAGCCACAGTGGGATATATTGCTGCCCATAGAAGAAAAAAAAAGAGATGAAGAAGTAGAAAGCTCTTTCTACTCAGATCAAGATTACTATCCAGGAGAATGCAGTAATCTTCAAGAAGAAGAAGAAGAAGCAGAAGACATCTACCTTGAACAACCTCTTGTTCAAGATCCAGGGAGACAAAAATTGGTATGTACAAGCATTCCTCTTTTAGAAATTCCACAACTAGCTTATCTAACCCATCTGATTAATGAAAAGTTTGCCCATTTCATTACTTTAGAAATTAATGGCAGACTTATAGATGCCCAAATCGACACAGGAGCTTCTCTCTCTTTTGCAAAGTCCCCACTCATCCATGACTGGAAGACATCGGATGAAACCATGGCTTATAAGAGACTAGATGTCCAAGGGAATAGTTTTATTTGTAATAAATATAAACATCAACAAACCCTTAGGATACAAGACAAAATCCTATTAGGTGGTGCCTTCATATATAGATACTTACCTTATGGCTCAACCACAAAGATTATCATGTTTACTATAGAAAATGAAAGGCTTAGAATTCCTTGCCTTATTTATGCCACTAAACAATTTCTTAGTTCAATGACTCAAATACCTAAGATAATAATCCCTGCTGAAATCCAAGATATAGGTGAAAAGATTAAAACCACTATCTATTCTGATAACCCTCAGCAGTTTTGGTTAAAGTCTATGCTTGAGATGGATATTAAAATCATTGAATGCAAATACATGAAAATAAAGAAAAGAATCCCAATACCAACACGTGATTATACCGATATGGAACTCCAAATCAAAGAACTGGATAATAGTGGTTTTATTGAAAAATCTACATCCCCTTACTGTTGCTATGCATTTATGGTTAATAAAAATTCTGAGCAGAAGAGAGGAAAGAAATGAATGGTCACCAATTATAGGCCATTAAACGCCATTACTCAGCCATTTCCATATCCTATTCTAGATAAAAGCTATCTATTGGAGAAGGTAGCAAGATGTAAGTACTTCTCCCAGTTTGAATGCAAGTCTGGCTTTTATCAAATCAGAGTCAAAGAAATTGACAGGGAAAAGATAGCATTTAAGTGTCCTTTCAGCCATTTCCAGTGGACAGTAATGCCTTTCAGCTTGATGAATGCCCCTACATTCTACCAAGCACATATGGACAATATATTCCAAGGCACTTCTAACTTCTTATGTGTATATATTGACAACATACTAATCTTCAGCAATTCCCTTACTGATCATTTCACTCATCTCTCCAAGTTCTTTGAATTGTCACAAAATGCAGGAATTGTCTTAGCATAAACAAAAATTCAGTTATGTAAAACTGAATGCAACTTTCTTGGAATGGTGATCCAAGATTCAAAACTGCAAGTTTAGCCACATATCAAAGAAAGGGTCATTAGTTTTCCAGATATACTGAATAGAACTAAACTTCAAAATTTTTTGGGATTGTTAAACTATCTAAACAGCTTTTATCCTAACTATGGTGAAGACAAGTTTCTGTTACAAGAACTTCTCCCAAAAAAAAAAGTTTACAATTGGAAGGAAAAACATATGGAAGCTATCTGAAACATCAAGTCTAAAGTCATGTCACTTCCTTATTTACACATCCCCAAATCTGATCTAATGATAGTCTATACTAATGCCTCCGACACTGGATGGGGAGGAGTACTTGTTTGTGTACATAATAATAAAGAATTTGTCTATGATTTCTCCAATGGAGTATTTAGTACTGATGTGCTTAAATGGATTTATTCTGATAAAGAAATCTATGCTGTAAAAAAGTGTTTAGAGAAGTTTATCTTAAGACTACTGCACTTGCCCCATTTCATTGTAAAAATTGACTGTACTAGATTTTTGACCTTTAGAGAAAAAGATCATGGTGGAAAAGGTGGTCACAGTAAATATTGTAGATGGCAAGCCTTTTTCAATCAGTTTAACTTCTCAGTAGAGCACATTAAAGGTAATGATAATACAACAACAGATTGGCTCAGTAGGAATCCACCTGCCACTCTTATGCATCAACCCATTCCTGGATTTAATTTAACCAAGATTTACAACCAAGGATTTGCATCTCTTAACATTCTTGTATAGGAACAAATCCTTCGAGAAGGGTTGCATCCAAGATTTACTAAGATATCTTATGCAGCAGGACATGATCTAAAAATGTCTTTCACATCAACTATTCAAGGAAACCATCATCAGAACATTGGTGTAATAATAATCGAAAGATTAAACAGTGAACTTCTTTTCTACCAATTTTTTGAATTATTAAAATGTCCTCTCTGGACATGGATGGTAAAAATTAGGTCTTCACACAATGAACACCTTTATCGATGCATGGCACGATACGGTCCTCACCGTATACATGAAGAAGAAGATCATGAAAAAGATATTGTTGTCCATACGATCATCAGAAGATAGCTGGAGTGGGAATCTTACTTCTACATCAACCCTCGCCATCAAGCATGCGAAGCTGGACCTCACCATTGGCATCTTTCCAGCACATTCCAGATAAGGTGTCTTTTCCAACCAATCAGTGAAGATGACCTGTTAATAGAAGCGAAAGCAATGTTGGACCCACCAAGCCAGACGTCTTCATCCAGCGACTCCGATAGCATATCATTGTAGCCCAACTTTTGCGCTGTAAAGTATGATGGGACATGACACCACCTTGGCAGAGATTCTAGGCAAGACCTCCCAAAATACTATAAATAAGCCTCTTCTCCATAGAGTTTTCATCAAAAAAATTCTAAGCTTTCGAAATATAGTAGCATTGTTTCAAGAATATGCTCCCCTCTTGCCCTTCTTGAAGGATCCTGAGAATCAGAAATTCAGACAAGTGTTGTAAAAAATTTGTTTATTAATATATTGAAGTCGTAGCCATTCGGCCCTAGTGAAATGCCTTTGCCATATTGTACCTGCAATCCTCAAACTTAAGCAAATGGGCTTCATTAAAAATAGATATGTATTAGATAATTTAATTGTAGTTTGGGAAGGAATTTAATGGGCTTAGGCCTCTTGCCAAAGGACCATCATTTTCAAGTTTTATTTTGAAAAATCTTATGATTATATCAAATGGCCCTTTATTATCGCTATGTTTAAGGATCTATATTTTGGCCAATTCTTTCTCTTAGTAGTGCAAACTTTGTTTTCTGATGCATCAATGTGCCTCACCATCAATGGGCACAAGTGTAATAGCTTTGAGTTTTGTTTCACTTAATTTGATGTTGTCTAGCTAAGTTAAATAGGTGTTGGAATTTAAATTCTTCACCGAGGACTTAGCTCACTAGAATTAATATAATATGGAATGCCAAGCCTACACCCAACTTCATACATTTTATTTGATGCTTGGTTTATCAAGACCTTCCTCTTAGAGAGCACTTCTTACACATTGCTTTAGACCGGAGCCATTTGAAAATCTCTTTTGGACATGTCCATGAGTTGGATTTAATTGGAAATGGATTTACAACCTTTTCTAACCATTCCACCCAAAACCCTTCTCTTGATGCATTTTTTTTTTGGGAGATAAAACTCAATACCCATATTATATTTCTTTTAAATGAAAATTCTTTAGAATTATAATTTAATTTTAGTTATTTTAAAAATAAAAATTACTTACTCTAAAAATTTTATCAATAAAAAAATGTATATAAATTTATTAATAAAAAATAAATAAAAAGTAAAAAAAAAATAAAGAACTTAAAAATATAGATTACATTCATTATTTCTACCTTTAATAATAAATGTTAGTAATTCACAAATTTTACCTCTTTTAAAAAATACATTAATAAAAAAAATCAATATAAATTAATAACATGAAAGTAAATTCATATTTATTTAATAAAGTTCAAGAAATAATTTTTAAAAAAAATGTTTAATTTTTATAATAATTTAATAATAAATTTATAATAATTTTAAATAATTATCTGAAAAAAATCACATATAAATTAATAATTTGAAAGAAAATTTGAAAAGTTTATAATCAAAGAGGTGAAAAACTAAAAATATGGTTATAATATTTATTTAATAAGGTTGAAGAAATAATTTAATAAAAAATGTTTAATTTTTATAATTAATAATTTAATAATAAATTTATAATAATTTTAAA
Source organism: Torreya grandis (assembly GCA_037957365.1). Classification (NCBI taxonomy): domain Eukaryota; kingdom Viridiplantae; phylum Streptophyta; class Pinopsida; order Cupressales; family Taxaceae; genus Torreya; species Torreya grandis. Next base: position 157,386 of record JARHVA010006920.1, on the reverse strand, counting down.
TAATTATATGAAAAGAAAAAATCACATATAAATTAATAATTTGAAAGCAAATTTGGAAGATTTATAAGCAAAGAGGGAGGAAAACTAAAAATATGGTTATCTATGCAATTATTATATTGCAGTGTCTATTTCAATGTTAAGGGGTTGACTCCATACACTATAGGTTTGTGGTTTAGAAAAATCAGTATTCTAATTTTTATAATAATTTTATCTTTTTTCAATTATTTATATTTATATTTTTTAGATTTTTATACAAATTTAAGTTTAAGTTAAGAAGGTAATGTTGAAATATTTAATATTTGTAAGAGTTATTTAATTATTGGGGGAGTGTTTTTTGTATTGTGAATTTCATCTTTCAATACTAACAATTTCATGATTCCATTTTATCATACTCATAATCAGAGTTACTTCACTACTCCTTAGTAGGGTATTGGAGTCTATCATCATCAACACACAACAATGTAGCTCATTTATGTAGGGGATGGTCTAGTTGGTAATTTTGCCCAGCGAATTTTTAATTGGGGCATCATTGTTTCATTGCTTCTACATGACACAACTCATGATATTTGACCGGTTTTTTACCCTCTTTTATCTAAACCTTCTCCTTGGACCACCAATGTTTCAAGAATTTGCCTTCATCTCTTTCTAAAGTTGTAACTTGTGCCTAAAGATAGATATTTTTTAATGTAATTTTGGGAACTTTGACTTATAATATGTAAATAACGATTTTTAATTTTAATAAAATCTTTTGATTAACGTAAAATTTAAATCGTACATACCAATTGATTGTTTTATTGTTGTGACCATCATTATATTATTATTTGATAATTAATAATAAATATTATAATAATTTCTGATAAAATTATTCAAACCTCAACAATTTTTAATAAATAAATTAATTTTAAAATTCACATATAACACTTTAATAATATAGAAAACATTTAAAGAAAATCTCATCTCATGTTACTTATCTTTAAAGTAAATCTCTCTCCCTCAATTTTCGCGTTGGATACACTTTTCTATACATTTAATTTTCTAAGATTTCAACAATGAGTATTAAATTTGAAAACGATGTATCATGGACTAAATTGTCGTACGTTGAAAAATAAAATATCATATTCATGTTGAGTATCTAAACAAAGAATATTAAATTTGAAAACAATGTACCACGAGTCTAAGTTATGACGCGTCATGTGTAATTTTAACTTATTGCGTGAATTTTTAAACATGCAAAGAAACGTCCCACTCGAATATTCTATGAAATCAAATGTAGTTGTTGACGGTAAGCGCATTTAAGCATTTTTGGAGCTTTGCGAGGAAATAAAAACTTACATTGGCCGCGAGGGGATTTAATGGTTCACATTTAAACTAAACTTTGGTTTTTTTATAATTTAGGATTAGTTTAGTATTTCGGAGTTGATTGTTTTAATATGCGGTGAGCTCTTTAACTTTAGGGTAGTGTGAAGCGTGTTTTTATTGTACATCATGGATAAGTCGAAAGTAGATTGTAAGTTGAGAGTCGAATTTACAATTAAGGTTACTTTTGTAAGTTGTTATGATTAAATGAAGTAAATTTTAGGGCTTAATTAAATTTTAACATGTCAAAAAAGTGAGTAGATATTGCAATTATCTTGCAATATATCAGTTAGTCTTAAATATATTTGAATGGTTAATTTTATTATTATAATATTGTAAATTGACATAGAAAATAAAGTATCGTTGTCAATAATTGTTAGTTTTTTATTCCATTTAGGTTAGCAAGGAAATTGTATGCGTGCACTATACAAAATGTTCAAGTATAAATAAAACATGCAAATTATTTCCTTAAAACTTTTAATACTTTTATAAAATGCAATGAATTTGGAATATGCACAAAATTTAATTTTCAATATAGTCATAAAGATTTTATAACAAACACAAGTTTCCAACATGCATTGCATTGTGTTGAAATGAGCAATTTGGAATAGAATTTTAGGGTTATCCAATAACAATAACAATAACAATAACAGTCCCTGTGGCGATGACCAAACGGTAAGGAAGGTGGGATTTACCCATGATGTCCCGTGTTTGAGTCTCCCTTGCTATTGGTAGTTGACTCCTTAGATGGCACTACTTTTGACGGGTCTAGAAGTTTCCCCCAAGTCAAAAAAGAACCGGTTACCGATTTAGATTTAAAAACAAAAACAATAACAATAACAATAAAATTTTGTTACATTTAATTTTGAATATTGTATAAAACGTATATACATTTGAAATGGTTAGGATTTATAGTTTGCCTTGTTTCTGAGATGTTTTATACTTCAAGATGATGCATTTAAAATCTTAGTGACTATTACTTGACCTTATAATATGCTCAACAATATAAAAAGGCACTAGGTTATGTCTTCGAAAAAATACAAAACCAATGCTACAAGCTAGTTTCTAAACTCTTAAACCACTTAAAATTAGAGAAAATTGTTGCCTCTCTCATCAATCAATATATGAAAAGTTCGCTTATTATGATTGAAAAGATGAAAATTTGATGTGCATGCACTTTAATTTGTTGGATTTAATTATTCTACTAATCTTGCTAATTTATCCTATAACCGTCATTCTAGATAATTAATTAAATCATTTTTCTCATTAAATATTTCCTACATCCTACTGACCTTTATACATCCCCGTGACCAATTAATCACTTCATTAACCTACTAACATCCCAGTTAACTACTAATTCTATCTTAGTAATTAGCCACTAACCCTCTTGCCAATTAAAAAATCATATTTATTCCAACTACCACCCTAGCCAACCTACCCCCTAGCCTTTCTTACATCCCTATAAACCTTCAAATCCATTGAAATCCCATCTAATCTCTATTATCCCTTAATCTAATCTAAAAGTCTCTATATCCAGATAAATCTCCCTACAATTCTAAAACTCTCTAAACTAGATGATTCTAAAATAATTAGAAAATCTTCTAAAACTCCATCCATTAACCTATAAATAGCCATGCTTAGAGCTCACTAAGCTAATTAGAAAGATTGTAAGTCTTCCTTGCATCCATATACTAGCCATCTAAAGCAATCACACTCTCTTGCAATCCACTCAAGCATTCAATGAAGCCATTAAAGCCATTATCAAGCAATCTATAATCAAATCTTTTGGATAATTGATTGTAAAATCTTAGAGGGGAACTATTAAGAACAATATGATGGTAAGGATATATTTCTAAATTTCTAATTGTTCTTATATTTCTCTCTTTTTGATGTTATTATGCTTTAGAATTAAACTTGCTATGTGTAATAGTTTTGATTCATAACTAAAAAATACAATCATACATGATGTATACATTGTCCTTATCCCTTTATATGTTAAAATAACTTTTTTTAATAAACAATAATCAATCAACATAATTATTATTAAAATTAAAATTAAATATATTATAAAATTAAAGGAATTCAAAACATTTAAACATAGGTTAGACTTCAGGCATGAGTTTATAGAACAAATAATGAAGTTTACTTTAATTTTTTTATTCTCTACAAGCATTATGCCATTGAACGATCACTTCACGATGGATGTTTTCCAGTTTATATAAGTTTTTGAAATAAATAAATAAGGTTACTCTCTGTTAGCATTTTGTCACTAAATGACCAATTCAGGAAAAAAAATTAATTTACACAAGTTTTCATAAGTTTGCGAAAAAAAATAAAAGTTATTTTATTTATATAAATGTAACTTTGACAGTTATTAATATCATTATAAACTATATTATAATATGCATGAAAATTTATTTAATAATTGTTAAGAAATTGTGTATAATTACACAAGAAATGAACTTGTGTATAGTAAAAATGAGTTCCTTTAATAAAATAAAATATGAATTCTTTGACATTTCATACTCTTCTACACACATTTAGTAATGAATATGCATATGGATGAACAAAGTTAAAATTAATAAATAAATATGAAAAATGCATAAAATATGTTAGATCAATGACATTGTAGGGAAATAATTTTCATTTTACACATAAAGTACATATTATTTTTAAATAAATTCTTAATTCAATTTTATTTTTTCTATTTTTAACATTTTACGAATCCTTAACCTTGGAATAGAACAATTTCGTTAAAACCGTAAAATGTACGTTGGAACAATAAAGCTACGTTAGAACTACAAACCTTATAATCAAACTTAATTGAGTATCGGGTGCTATGTAATTTATTTTGTTGATAATTTTGTGTTCATTTTTTTTCATAACAAGGGTTAAGAAAAGCAATCAAAATGGAACCAAATGTAAGACTTATAAGTGCATAGTGTCCCAAATTTAGAATATAATAGGAAACATAAAAAGCATTGGAGATATGTGTGTCACCATTCCCTTGTGTAGAATAAAACATTATGTTGAGGGAGAGAGTAGGAACACTAATATACCAATTAATGTTATTGTAAAGTTTTGCAAGTTTGTCAAAGCTCTATTCTCTTTAGATGTATCAAGTGTAAATATATATGAGTGGTGATTGCCCTTATCATTGCCAAATATTTATTTGTTTAAAAGTTTTAAATGTTGTTTCGTGATTTCTATGTTGATGATGCCATTGCTTCTGGTGGTTGATAATTTTATGTTGATTATGTCATTCCTATATGTTATATTTATGTTGAGAATGTCATTTTTTTTCATTTATAATTTATTACAAAGAAATTGATATTATTATTTCTTGATATTATTTTATTTTTTAAGTTTTATGTTAACATATCAGTTTTATTCGAATTATTATTTATTGCTAATTATTGGTTTACTTATGACTCTAATTGCAAGAGAAATGAACCAAATAAATATATAAAAAGCTAAGTTTGAAAAGAGATTGTGAGTGTCACTTCCTAATGAAAGTATTCCACAATAGAGACAATGTTTCCATTCATATATATAATTAATGGAGGCATGTTGATAAGAATGAATATATTTTATATGGGTGTGATGACCCTTCGGTAAATCCCCATATTGTGCATGTCCTTTATATGTCCAAAATAACTAATAAATATATTGAGTGGACTTTTTGTTGATGTATTCCCCATTGACAAAATTTTTAAAACAATACTTGGAAAAGGGTTTAAAGGACATGATGAGATCATAGGATACCATTATATTAGGAATGATGTAATTGATTTATGGTAATTATGTCATAAAAGGATTCCAATGATTCTATTAATTGTAACCTTAGTATTTTGATGAGGTGGGAAATATGCTCTATTACCAAAAACTAGTTGATGATGATATTCTTTTTTTTATGAGAATTCAAACACCATGGAAATTAAAGATGATAGTAAAACATTCAAAGAAACCAAATATCTCAATGGATGAAACATTCTTAACAACAAAACATATTGTAAGTTATATGCATTGGTAAAGTTAGAATTAATTTCGTTTTATATTAATAAGATGACTAAAATTATTAACATATTTATTCAATTTATTATCACAGTATTATTTGTATACCTTGATGGATTTTGATGAGAAACAATGTGGAGTCCTAGTTGCATGGGTTAATTCTTCCGAAAAAAAGGCAGACAACATTAAGATTTAGTTGAGATAATTGTATAAACATGGAAAAATGTTTTGCCTAGATTATAAGGCTAATGCATTCATCATTGATGATATACTTTCTTCATCGTTAATGATACAATTTCCAAAATTGATGTAATAAGGAAAGTTAATATATGTTTAAACATCATTACTTCATATGTATTAAATTTGGAATATTAATGTAATTTTTTTTTATATATAAATATGATTTGAATATTATAATTTGTTGAGTCGATGTAGAAATGTCTTTGGTTTTCATGTCCTTTATATTTGTCATGTGAGAAGGGAATGGTTTAAGAATGTCTATAGGTACAAATATTATAATGTAAAGTGTGAGTTTGATACGTCTGTTACCAATTTCAACCTTTTAGGTAGCTAAAATGATGTGTTAGGAGGATTTAATGAAATAATTTAATTTTTTCAGTGATCATTTGTTAAAGAATTTCATTTGTTAATGATCATTTGGAACTTGGACACCTCATGACACAATTTGTATGCCTCTCTCATCAAAGAAATAAAGAAGGATATTAGTATTATTTCTTCTATTCAAGCATAAAGTTATTATCTACAAGCGTTTCTTCATTCAATGGCTACCACACGATGGATTATTTTCAATTTGCATAAGTTTATGAAAAGAAAAGATAATATTATTCTTTAAAATTGTAATCTTATGCTTTGGAGGCATTCTGCCATTGAGAGACACCTCATTATAGCTTTCTTTTTAGTTTGCATAAGTTTATTAAAAAAATAAGGTTACTTTCTGCAAGTATAATATTATTATCTACAAGTGTTCTGCTATTGAACAACTACTTTATGACAAACATTTTTCAATATACATAAGTTTATGAGATAAAAGTCATTTAATAAATAAAGTTATTCTCTCCAAATATAATATTATTATCTACAAGTGTTTTTCCGTTGAGCAACCACTTCATGACAAACATTTTTTAGTATGCATAAGTCTATGAAATAAAATTCATAATTTTATTCTTTGTAAGCATTTCTAAAAACATTCCACCATTGAAGTATTTGAAATATAAATAAATTAAGAGCATAGGCATAGTCACACATTTTTGAGATGTTATTCTTCTACATTACAATAAAAAACAAAAAGTGAAATAGTAAGGTGAGAGATTGATTTACTTAAATTATATTGAAAATACTTAAAATTATTATTTATCAAAATATATTATAAGTTTGAATGAAAAAAAATATTTCATAAAATAAAATTTAATAGTTAAGTTCCAACCATTAAATGAAATATGGCACCTCCCCGGTTCTCTTAATTTTTGTTTTTTTGGTTGCATTAACAAAAATCTAGTGGAGTTTGTTATTTAATTATTATTTTTTATGTAGGATTTGGTTTTTCTTTTATAGGACCAAATATGGTCGTAACAGTGATGAATAATTACTAAATGGTTCTATGATTAGATTTTTTTTTTTTTTTTTTTAATATCGTAAAAAAATATTGAGTTCATATTATGTCTTTCATTCAATGTTTGGAATTAAAGTCTATTTTTGTGGTTAATGTGATTTTTTAAAAAATATTTGGAGACGGTTCAATATTCCTCAAATTATTAAATGATCTTAAACATGAAGTTTAATATATTAAATAAATATTTTATAAAATTGTATTCTTTCATTATTTAATACATTTAATTTTATTAATTTATATTTATTTTATCAAAACATTTTTAAACTACAAAAATGTATATATGAAAAAGCCTAAATCAATAAATAAATTTGAAATATGTATGAATATAATACATTATTGTGATAGTTTTTAAAAATAAATATTATTTTATACATGTGATTTTTTTAATGTGATTTTAAATTTCATTTATATCCATATAAAATATTCATACTGAAACATATTTGAACATGTATTTTAGATTTTTTTAAAATTGTCTATATAATTACACAAGAAATAAACCTATATATATAACAAATGAGTTTATTTAATAAAACAAAATACAAATCATTTCACATTTTGTACTTTTTTACACATATTTAGTTTTGAATATGTGCATGAATGAAAAAAATAAAATTAATAAATAAATATGAAAAATGCATAAAATATGATAGATGGATGGCATAATATTAAGATATAAATTATATTTTATACATCATTTACATATTATTGTGAACTAAATTTTTAATTCAACTTCGTTTTGGATATTTTTATACATTTTAAAATTGCTTAGTTTTGTAATAGAAAAAATATTTTGGAACCATAAAATGTAAGTTGAAACCATAAAGTGTATGTTGGAACCAAAAAGTTTGCAATCAAATTTAATTCATTATGAGGTGCTATGTAATTTTTTTTCATTCTAATTTCTGTTATAGCTCTTTATTTAATTATTTTCCATAACAATGTATAAGTAAAAGCAATAAAAATGGAACTAAATGCAAGACTTAGAAGAAGTGTAGAATGTCCAAAATTCTTTTGCAATGTTTTCTCAAAATGACCAAACTTGGACTATCATATGACGTAGAAAAAATGTTGGGGATATGTGCATCCCGATTGCTTTGTGCAAATTGAAAATTTTTGTCGAAGTTGAAAGTATAAACATTGTTAGGAAACTAGACACTTCCCAACAACAAATAACTAGTAAATTCAATAACATAATACAAGAATTCAGTAACATAAATAATTCAAATAGATAGAATACTAAACATACATGAGGCAAAATACTAGATTTATGTGGTAACACCTTAGAAGAGAAAAAGAAATATCTATGGTGTAAGATATTAGGTTTTATCAATTCAAGATGAATAGATTACAACCAAATTTGTTATTAACTACTTTAGCTCTCGAAAAAGATAAAGACATCTAATTGACAAAGTACCATTAGGATTCCTCCTCATAAAAATAGTGTGGTTAAATATCATTAGGATTTTCCTTCCTAAAAATAAAATTTGGTGGAATTCATCTTTCTAGAAACAGAGCTTTAACTCCTTGATTGCTGTCTTTGAGGGCATTGCCCCTGCCACAACCCCCTATCAGGAAGTGGGATACAAACAGTACCATAGAAATATCCAATATTTAATTTTGTTGTCACATATCTAATAAATATTATTATAACTACGAATTTTTTTATAAATTATTGTTGGCTTGTTGAATTTCCATGTCCATCAAATGCATCAAGTGTTATGATATATGAGTGATGAGTTCTCTTATCATTCCCAACATTTTTTTTGTTTAATATTTATAAATGTTGGTTTTTGGTTTATATGTCAATAATGTCATGTGTTTTATAAATTTATGTTGAGTATGTCATTATTATATGTCATATCTATGTCAACAATATCATTCTTTTTATACAATTATAATTTATTGTTGAAAATTTTATTATTACTATTTTGTACGTTACATTTTTATTTTTCAAAATTCTCTGTTGTCATATAAATTTCATTAAAATTGTGATTGTTTTCCAATTATTAGTGTGCCTATGGTCCTAATGAAAAAATAAATGAACTAGCTAAATGTGATAGGAAAATACATCAAAAAGTAAGTTTGAAAAAAGGTTGTGGATATCACTTCCTAGTGAAGATATCCCACAATAGATACAACATAAATATTCTTATATATAATGAATAGAGGTACACTGATAAAAATGGATATATTTTCAATGGGTGTGATGACCATTCAATAAATTCGTGTACTTTGTATACCCCATATTTGCTTAAAACAACTGAATAAATATATTAAATCTTTATTTTCATTGGGTGTCTCTATTGACACCATTTTTTAGAAATATTAGTTAGACAATGGTTTGAAGGACATGATGATCTCATGAACACCGTTTTACTCAAGTAAGATGTAATCAATACATGGAATAGTGTTATTGGAATTGTGTCAAAAAATAATTGTAATGACTTTATTTGTTGTAACCATTGGTATGTTGATGAAGTGGAAAATATGTTATATTATAAAGGACCACTTGGTGATTCTATTATTTTAGTATGTGAATTCAAACACCATGAAAATTAGAGATGATGGTAAAAAATTCACATAACTTAGTCATCTCTATGGATGTAACATTTTTAACAAACAAATATAATATAAGTTATATAAATTGGTAAATTTTCTATTATTGATTGGTGTCTCCATTGACATTGTATTTTAGATTCCTTATTTGGACAATGTTTTGAAGGACATAATGACCTCATGGGATACCATTCTACTCAATAAATATGTACCAAATACATGGAATAAAGTTAGGGGAATTATGTTACAAAAGGATTCTGATGACTTTATTAGTTGGAATGTTTGGTGTGTTGATGAAGTGGAAAATGTGTTTAATTACCAAAAACCACTTGGTAATGTTATTCATTTTTCTTATATGAATTCAAAAACTGTGTAAATTAAATATGATGGTAAATCATTCAAAAAATTCAATCATCTATATGGATGCAACATTCTCAACAAAAAATATAGTATAACTTATATACATTGGTAAAGTTAGAATTAATATAATATTATATTAATAGTGGCTATAATTTATAACACGTTCATTCAATTCATTGCCATGGTACCAGTTGTACATCTTAATGGTGTTGATGAGAAACAAGGTGAAGTCCCAGTTACATGAGTTATTTCTTCCATAAATAGGTTAGGTAACATTAAGAATTGGTTGATAGAAGTGTAGAGAAGTGGAAAATGGTTTCACCCAAACTGTAAGGTTAGTGCATTCATCATTGATGATGTAGTGGTTAAGATATATCCAATAAGAAAAGATAATTTATGTTTTTATCATTACTTCATATGTAATAACTACCTTGAAAAGTATGTTTGGGAGATTAATGTATTTTTATTCATCATATTACATTTGAGGATTATAATTTGTTGAGGGGATGTTGGAATGTGTTCTGATTCCAAATCCTCCTCTATATTTGGCATGTAAGAAAGTCGTGGTTGAATAATGTTTATAGGTACACCTCTTCTAGGGAGGTTGGTATGTATATGTTTGATAAACATGGAAAAATATTACATGTTGTTTTAATTGAAAAGGTGGATAATGATATATAGACTCACTACAAATTTTGAGGTTGTGTTCCATGTAGAAAAGTTCAAGGAATATTTCAAAAGGAAATGATCTCAAAGTGTGAGTTGAATTAACGACCTCACCATATTTCTTATATTTTATTGTACATATATGTTTCCATTCTAACATATTATTTTATTCAAAACCAATTGAAATTATGTTATAGTTATGCACGCTAACCATTTCTATCGATTTAGTCATGCAAACTAGAAAACCAATGCAACCATTGATACATCAAAAACATATTTATTATAATTCACTCCTATAAATATAATAGGCAAATGTATTTGTTTGTTTACACCCTTCTAAAAAAGGTTGATCCATTTTAAAAATACAGGTGCATGCTAAATATTTTTGGGTTTATTTGAAATTTCAAAGAGGATATGCATCTTGAAAACTAGGTTGAGAGGGATAATGAAATACGTGATATGGATTTCCATGTTCATGCACATGTGAATGAAATTAATAAGGTAAGGTGCCAATCTAACACTGGGAATTGGTAAATTTTCATGAAGTTTAGGCCATATTTCCATGTTTATGATTAGTCATTGTCTACGAATGGAAACATCTACAAGCATGTAACTAAGGTGATGTCCTTAGATAACAAAGTAGAAAATGATGACACTGATTGAAATTTTGAATCCTATATTGAGTCTCTTTTGGTTGATATGATGGACATGTTTTCCACACAACCTAAATTTCATCATACCATACCCAATGAGTTTACACACACACACACACGAGGTAGAAATCCATGATTAGCTCATAAACTTGAAATCCATTGTTGAGGTTTGTGATGGAAAGGAACCTTTTTTGGGAAGGACATTATTCAACTAAAATAAACACGCTCCCTAGAGGATTGGTGAGTTTAGAAGCATCTTTTGATGGAGTGGATAGAATCGAAACTCAAGACTCATTTATCCCAAAAGATATAACTGAGTGTAATTTGGGTTCTCATGATAATCCAAGGAAAGTCTAGCTAGGTACTCACCTAAGTGCAATAGAAAAGAAAACTTACATGCAACTGATAAAAAAAGTACCAAGATCTTTGGGTTTGGTCTTATCTAGATTTGAGATCATATAGGAAGGATTTATTTCAACATGTCATCCCATTAAATCTGAGTAGCAATACCATCAAGCATGTGTATAGATTGATTTACTTCATCTTGGCCACCAAACTATTGGAAACGTTAAGGAGATTAAGGCATGTTGAGAATTTGAAGTTGTCAATTCATGGCAAACATGTGAAACATTGTTAGTTTGTGGAGCTAAAAGCTTCAGCTACTTACAAACAAGGTGGAACAGAAGGTTGCTGAGATCCAGGAGCACCGGCGTCGGCAGCAAGACCGACGTCGGTCGTGAGCAGTGTTGAAGGCCACCGGTGACGGCAGGAAGTCGGCCGATGTCGGCAAAACTAGGTAAGCAGGGACCAGCGTCGGTCACCTGTGTGTTCCAGAAGTGCTAGTTACACGGACAGTTAGTTAAGTGAACGAAGAGTTTGCATGTAAAGACCAGTTAGAGTCTTGAGCTGCGAGGATAGTTGTCTAAATTAAGAGTCTAAGTTAGTGTTTAAGTCTGGGATCTATTTATAGACCCATTGGCATGTATTGTATAAGTATAAGATAAGGAAGGCAAGGAAGTACCTTCTGTGTGTGTGTATGATCATTGAGTTGCAGGTTGTTGCAAGCTCATAGGAGATCCACATGTGAGTATGGTCTGTTGAATTGCAGGTTGCAGGCTCATGGGAGATCAGCTTGAAGTGCTATAGAGTGCTTGGTGTACTGGCAGGGTTATTACTGACTAGTTGGAGAGGTGAACACCAATTCTGTTTGTGAGTTGGTTGTTGGGACCTTTTTTGTGTAGGAGAGTGTGTGTGAGAAGAATTACTGTACACTTGAGGTGTGGCAAGCCTCTGTAAGGTGAAAGAGTGTGGCGGCTCTTTGTTGTATTCTTTTCTATAAAGTGTTAATACAAGATAGTGTATTGTCTCTCATATTCTGTGCTATTGGTGAATTCTAGTTACTTGTGCTTCTGGTTATTTTCCGCATATTTAATTTATTATATTTGGTAATCATACTGTGCTCTTTTTGAGGAGCAAGATCCAACAAGAGGAATCAGAACAGGTGTGTTTGTTCTTGGACTTCCCTAACAAGTGGTATCAGAGCCTTGGTTGTAGGTTCTTGAGCTTGATACCAACAAGTGGTATCAGAGCTGTTGGTTGGGATACTAACAGATCGGATTATATCTGGTTAGTGTGTTTTGATTACAGGGTACTCACAGGGTTTCTGTTTGAGTGGGAGTTGAGCAATGACAGAAGACAGTCAGCTACGAATGGAAAAGTTTAATGGCAAGAACTACCAATTGTGGAGGATGCAGATTGAGGATTATCTGTATCAAAAATATTTGTACTTACCATTGGGAGGGGTTAGTTGCAAACCCTCGGATATGAAAGATGAAGAATGGGAGGTTCTTGATCGGAAGGCTCTGGGATCTATTAGATTGAGTCTTGCATCATCTATGATTTCCAGCTTATCACAGTGTAAGACAACGGTGGAGTTGATGGAATCTTTGGCAAATTTATATGAAAAACCCTCAGCTTTGAATAAGGTATTTCTTATGAAGCGTTTATTTAATTTGCAAATGTTGGAAGGTGGATCTGTTCATAGCCATCTTAGTGACTTCCATGGTTTAGTAAACCAGTTAAGTTCAGTCAATATTGTATTTGATGATGAAATAAGAGCTCTCTTAATCTTGTGTTCATTACCTGAAAGTTGGGAAGGTTTGGTAATGGCAGTTTCTAACACTGTGTCTCCTTCAAAAGTCTTAAAAGTGGATGATGTTGTGAGCGTGATCTTGAATGAAGAGATACACAGGAAAAGCACAAGTGAGTCATCAGGGAATGCTTTGAGTGTTGAAGGTAGAGGAAGGCAAAGAGAAAAGATAGAGCGTGGGAGATCAAGGTCGAAGATAGGCAGGAGATCCAAGTCCAGGTATGGCAGAATAACCTGCTGGAAGTGTGGAAAGCAAGGGCACATAAAGAGAGATTGCAGATCAAGTGAAGATCGGCATGAAGGACATGAAGAAGAAGCAGATGTTGTAGAGTATGTTGCACAAGATGCTCTGGTATGTTCTTTGGATAAAGTAGAATCTTGGGTTTTAGATTCTGGTGCCTCTTTTCATGCATCCCCACATAGGGAATTTTTTCATGAGTATGTCCAGGGAGATTTTGGAAAAATTTGTGTAGGGGATGGTAAGCCTTGTCAGATTGTTGGCAAAGGGAAAGTGAAGCTGAAACTGCAGACAGGTAACACATGGGTGTAAAAGGAGGTCATGCATGTCCCAGTTCTAGAGCAAAACTTGATTTCTGTTAGAAGTTTGGGTGATGAGGGTTGCATAGTAACTCTCACAGCGGACTCTTGGAAGGTTACCAAGGGTACACTTGTTGTAGCTAGAGGTAAGAAAGTAGGTACGCTTTATCTATCTACTTGTATTATTGATTCTCTTTCTGGGTTATCTACTTCAGCTGTAGATTCGGAGATGTGGCTTGATAGGCTTGGTCACATAGATAAGAAGGAGATGTTTGTTCTTGAGTCAATGGATATGCTTTCGAATTTGGAAGGTATGGATTGTGATTTTTGTATGCAGAAGAAGAAGGTAACGTTTCTTGAGGAATCTGATGTTAGTGACAAGAACAGGAAAGCCTTGGTTTTCAAGAAGAAAGTGACGGATAGAGTTCAGCACAAGATGCAGAAGAATTTTGAGCAGAGCAAGGGTGTTTTGGACAAGGGTTTGATCTAAAAAGAGCTCGCGGGAAAAAGTCAGGTCTCACTAGAAAAACACAGAGACCGACGTCGGCAGGAAAATCGGCGTTGGCGTCCAGACAGGGACCGACGTCGGCTATGTGCAGCCCGAAGTCGGTGACTCAGGGCAGATAACTATCGGCGTCGGCCAGGGGAAAATGACGTCGGCAAGGAGGCAGTCGTAGGGAACCGACATCGGTCGGATGCAGACTGAGATGTGACCGGCATCAGTTACTGAGACAAATTTTGGGTGGATAGCAAGCTGTCATGGAGTCTCAAGCACCCATATGGAGGACTGAAGGTGTAAGTAAGTTCTTAAATTCGTCATTTCCCTTCTTTACACTACTTGTTGCTCACTTATGGCATAGGACCAGGAAGTTATTGAAGAAGCAGAACAGGTAGATCTAGGAAACAGTGGGAGCTTGGCATGGATGAGGATGTGATTCCTTGGAGGAGAACCAAACAGTTGTTTTGAGTAGAGTTGCCAGCTGGAAGTAAGCACTAAGAGACGAATGGATGTTCAGGATGAAGAAGAGCGAAAATGGATACGTGAGATGGAAGATCAGGGTATATGGTCTTGTATTAGCTGCAGGGCAATGGAGGTTTGTTCATTGTGTTTCTCTTTACCAGGTTGGATAGTATTAGCTACACTATCCTATTACTGTATGATGTGTTTGTTGCAGGGTTACATATACAGGGTATTGCTGAACTAAAGGTAAAGCTAGTTCAGGTGTGTGTCATGGAGAATCTATGAGCAGCAAGATTCTTTGACATGAGTGTGTTCTAGAGACATGGGAGGTCACATGTTGATTTTGTTTCAAGATGATTGTTTGAGACCGGTTAGCACGCCGATGGTTGGACAGTTCTTTGGACAGGGTCTTGATTCACATAATGAGGTTGAGTGCATGGTATGTACTAAACCTGAGTTTTCCCAAGCAGTGGGAGTTGTCACAAGTTAGGAGCCAATCTAGGAGAGAACCATTGGAGGGCACTTCAGTGGATTCTTATAGGGACTAGCAACAGGTGCACATGCTATGCGGGTTCAGGTGATTTTCTACATGGTTGTAGATGTGGATGTGGCAGGTGATTTAGATGACAGGTTTTGCACCACGGATTTTGTGGTGGTTGGTCTTCAAGGGTGATTTTGAAGATAGATACATAGCCAAGGGAACAAACTAGATGGAGTATAGATACATGTATAGGTTGCAGCTGTTTATCTCCAAGTGGGAGATTGTTAGGTTGTGGAGCTAAAAGCTTCAGCTACTTGCAAACAAGGTGGAACAGAAGGTTGCTGAGATCCAGGAGCACCGGCGTCGGCAGCAGGACCGACGTCGGTCGTGAGCAGTGCTGAAGGCCACCGGCGACGGCAGGAAGTCGGCCGACGTCGGCAGAACCAGGCAAGCAGGGACTGGCATCGATCGCCTGTGTGTTCCAGAAGTGCTAGTTGCACGGACAGTTAGTTAAGTGAACGAAGAGTTTGCATGTAAAGACCAGTTAGAGTCTTGAGCTGCGAGGATAGTTGTCTAAATTAAGAGTCTAAGTTAGTGTTTAAGTCTAGGATCTATTTATAGACCCATTGGCATGTATTGTATAAGTATAAGATAAGGAAGGCAAGGAAGTACCTTCTGTGTGTGTGTATGATCATTGAGTTGCAGGTTGTTGCAAGCTCATAGGAGATCCACATGTGAGTATGGTCTATTGAATTGCAGGTTGCAGGTTCATGGGAGATCAGCTTGAAGTGCTATAGAGTGCTTGGTGTACTAGCAGGGTTATTACTGACTAGTTGGAGAGGTGAACACCAATTCTATTTGTGAGTTGGTTGTTGGGACCGTTTTTTGTGTAGGAGAGTGTGTGTGAGAAGAATTACTTTACACTTGAGGTGTGGCAAGCCTCTGTAAGGTGAAAGAGTGTGGCGGCTCTTTGTTGTATTCTTTTCTGTAAAGTGTTAATACAAGATAGTGTATTGTCTCTCATATTCTGTGCTATTGGTGAATTCTAGTTACTTGTGCTTCTGGTTATTTTCCGCATATTTAATTGCTTATATTTGGTAATCATACTGTGCTCTTTCTGAGGAGCAAGATCCAAAAAGAGGAATCAGAACAGGTGTGTTTGTTCTTAGACTTCCCTAACAAACATTTCCTAGATTGAGTTCGTAATTGTGTACATAATTGTATAGTGTCTAGTTTTGTTGCTTCATTATTTCTACTACCCTTTTACTTTGGGCCTTGTTTACATAGTTCCTTTCATTATTTTTATCATGTGTTAATCTTTAGATGCTCTTGGTCTATTTTTATCTTGTTTCCATGTTTTATTGAGCATTCATGAGTGTTTATTGATAAGTTACTCAAATCTTAATTCCAATGTCCCAATGGATTGGCACCTAGTCTTGAATTTTGGGGTTATTTATACACCTGTAGGGGGTGTACATCCCCCTGTGGGAACCAGTGTTAGTTCCCAAAATTTCACTAATAAATTGTGCTCTTGTTTATTATAAGTTCTTGAAGTGTTTAACCCATTTCCTATCTATGAGTGCTCTCCTGAGTTCAAGAGATCCTATTTTTGATATAATGATTGTTTAAAACATTAATAATAGCAGTAAGAACCCAATTATAACCCCTATTTCATCCTAGATGCCATCAAAACCTTAAACATCTATCGTTGCTACCAGATCTATGAGAAAATGTCTATGAAATCTACCCTATCTACGAAGGAAACTTCCAGAAGTTCAAAAAGTGCATGATAAAGGAATCCTCCTAGCCTTTTATGGAATCCATTACACTGTACATTGATAATTATCATTTATTTTATGAAATTATTAATGACAACATAAATGTATCATTTTGTGATGCCTCGTGAGATGTCAAATTATAGATAGGATTTTTAAAGGAATACTCACTCTGTAGTGTGCCATGTGTCACCATGGAGCTTTTTTGACGCACACATCTCTACTATCAAAAATTTAAGCTACATTATTGGCTAAAATAAAGGTGCTCCATGTATGACACTTGGAACAAATATAATAGACCCAAAAGATACCATGTGGTGTCATCCTAAGAGATTACAAATGAACTAGCCTTTGAAATTCAAATCCATAGGCTATGTATAAAAATACCTTATCCTACAATAAATTCTATTCAAATTCAAGCCATCATGCATCCCAGTATGATCCAACAGTCCAAGAAATGATGTTGCATGTCTCAAACACAACTCGAGCATCTTCCAAAATGCCACATACTTATTTTGAATATACCTTAGATCAACATGGAAGCTCTCAAGTGATAAAATCCAAGACTCATGATAGCCTTTTGAGATTGACATGTGGAATCACCTAGACCATTTGATCGAAAAATCAATGGTGTAAATTTGTCTAAGGCCCCTTCAAAGAGTGATGGTGTGAATTCTGGTCTGATGAAGAATTGGGTTGAGTCCTAGATTTTCTACATCTTCCTTTGTCTTCTCTTGCTTTCATATGATTTTATGGAGACGTTAAAGGGGTTCTAGGTTCAGATCGGGCCTTGGTTTAATTCCTAGTCAAATATAGGATGTAAAATGGGTGCTAAGAGAAAAGGAACTCTAAAGATAGACTGTATAGATGCCAAGCACCACAAATAATGATGAATATAACACAAGAAATACTAGATCAAGTATCTTTTCCTGGATCTTTGAATATTTAAGCTCAAAAACTTCAAATTTATCAAAACTTGCACAAAAGTTTTTTAGCTTTCCACTTAAACCTGTAAAGATCAGTGTTAAACTAACATTTCAAAACAAATCCATGTTTATTCACAAATCAAAGAGTAGAGTGATTTAAAATGCCTTAATGCATAAAATTATGCAAATATTTACTTAAATCCAAACAAAATAGAATAACTAAGATATTAAATGCTCAGATCCAATATGAGTAACATCTTAGAGAATGATCTTTGCAAAAATATCTAGATTCTTTAATAAATTATACAAACTTTGCAAAGGTGATCAAAATAACCTCTAATATGTGTAAATAATAGGGTATTCCACCTATCTTTGCATAAATTTAATCCAAGATCTAGATTATTTTACCAAATTTGCATAAATGCACACTAATTTTGATGAAATATTTCAAAGAATACAAAGATTAGTTTAAATAATGTAAATCCTTAGTGTTATTTGATAGTATTCTTGTACTTTGAAGTAATTGAACAAGTGTATAATGAAGCACATTAAAATTGAACAAAGATGTATGAAAATAATT
Source organism: Torreya grandis (assembly GCA_037957365.1). Lineage (NCBI taxonomy): Eukaryota > Viridiplantae > Streptophyta > Pinopsida > Cupressales > Taxaceae > Torreya > Torreya grandis. Next base: position 138,742 of record JARHVA010006920.1, on the reverse strand, counting down.
ACATAAGGCCCTCCTTCTAGTGTTAGCTTCTCCCTCCCCATTGATGTACTTTTACTGCTCCCTGTGTCACTAGGGAACAAGGAGAAAGTAGAAACTCAATTTAAAGTCTTGGAATGACTTGGGGCTTGAGTTGTTTGTATAACTATTGCTTGGAATAGCACAAACATAAGAGATGTAATCACCACTTCAAATTCTATGAGAAGAACCTATTGTAGGGACAACAAATATTATGTAGTGACATGTTTTCTAGATAATATTTGTTAATTATCATAATGTTTTCCAATTAATGCCAAAAATACAAATGAACAATAGATATATATAGGGTATGTGCATGGAGTTGGGGAAAATTTACATGGTCATAACCCATAACATGTACACATTATAACATAACTCGTACGCATTATTGTTATAATGTGTACACATTATGGCTCAACATTACCGAGCCATAACATGTACGCATTATAATAATAATGCATACACATTATTGAAACTATAAAATAAAAAAACCCCTCATCCTCTACATTTTATCCATTCGCGTTTTGTTGATTCTCATTTGTATTTTGGATACAAGATCATGTTTTGGCTTGCAAGATTCATGTTTCGCCCTCCATTCACTAGATCAATGATACCGTCAAGAAGAAGAGGTATGTTTTTTGTAGATTAAATCAATTTTTTTTGAATTTTTTTGATTTTTTTTAATGTGAATTGTAATTTTTTTTTCTACAACAGGTCAGTATACTCCACTTAACCCTCTACCTAATCCTCCACCTAACCTTCCACCCAACCCACCCAACCCTCTACCTAACCCTCCTATAATTCCCCTAGATCCCCTAAGCAGTTAGGAGGAATTAGTTGCTCACATAGTGGAGAAGAAAATTGAAATTGAGCAAATAATTAGGAGAATGAGGGATCCCACTTCCATAAATACTAATTACCTAGAGTTAGTATTAGGTCAAGTTGACATTTCCCAATCCACCAATGCCAACACGATTTGATTAAGGCCAATTTTCAGGAGTGATGGTGAATGGTGTTTGACTATTCCCCTTCTGATAACCATGATGTCCATTTGTAATTTTTGAGGAAACTCTATTATGATTTTGTCCTTAATAAAATTCCAAACTACTTTGACTATGGTAAATTTTAGGGCTGAGGGAAAGGCTCTGTACAAGATTGACTAGGTGCACATCATACACCTGATTGGCCTGCAAGGATCCCTACCCAAAATCCACTTCATCCATAGATTCCCTTTGTGGTGATAAAGGTTGTGGAGATAGACACTTTGCATGCACTTAATGCACTTACTGATACACTCATTAATTATACAAGTAGACTTTCAGAGACAGATGCTCAAGATACTCCAGTTAATGGTCATACCCGACCCCATTGATGTAGATGTTGTGGTGTTATATGCACTAGAACTTCAAATGATGATAGTGGTGCTTCTGGGGGCTTGAAGGATGTGGTCTTGACTGATGAGTTGTTTGCACACACATTTGGTTTAGATACGTTAGGAGTCTCTACACATATGCAAGTATCTTTTATTTAAATTTAATGTTAAATTTTTAAGTTATATTTACAATTTAAAAAGGTAAAAACTAATTTACATGTTTAAATTAAATAATATATATTTATTTCTTTATGTTTCATGAGGAGACATTGCCTTTGACATCATAACTAGGTAGCGGGACAACCCATGCTACTACATCTATCCATGTCAGTATGACACCATATACATTTATAGAGGTAAAATTTCAAGAGAATATTATATAATCTATATGTATATTCATACACCTTAATTGCATCCTTGGTAGATTTTGTGTAATAATTTATATAAAATACCTAATATAATTTTGTTAGACTTTTTAATGTTTGATGTATTAACATGGATTGGCATAACTTGTTAGAAAATCATCTTCAATCTCAACTATGTTTTCAATAACCAAAATAGCATTTTAAACATTTACTTGATATCCCATTATATTTAGTTTCCATAGCAGGTCAATCTTAATTAGTAGGATTGGATGTACATACATACACACACACACACACACACACACACACACACACACACACACACACACACACACACACACACACACACACACACACACACACACACACACACACACACACACACACACACACACACACACACACACACACACACACACACACACACACACACACACACACACACACACACACACACATATAGAATTCGTTTGATAAAATTTGTTTGGTACAATATATTTCTATCAATTTGCCAATCGAGCATAGCATGTCTTTATCAATATGCAGACCACTTGTTTATTTTAAATATTGGCCTCATATCTAGGCTCTTGATTCTTTGTTATCCTAATCACATATATTGGTTCAATCTCTATGATCGATATCCAAAATGGTCATAGCTATCAATTCAATTCCCATCTTTATTTCCTCTGAGCATAATAATTTCCTCTCTATCTATAGAGTTATAAATTTAGATGGCATAACCTCTTGATCCCATTGTACCTAGTCAATTCTAATATTTTTTTGGAGAGTGTCCATTAGATCCCATTGGTTTGTTGGGAGAGCATCGACTATAATATATAGCCTATATGTGTATGGCATAGGCCTTGTGACCATATACAAATAGGGTACCTCAACAAACAAATATCATTCATCAATATCGACTCTACAAATGAACCATTGCATTTAATAAATTTATAAACCTTGACACACATAATTAACAAGAAGGCATATCAACTCAAAATTAATACATCATGTACTAATCATATAAATTTTAACAAATAAAATACTCACCATGCCAACATATCACTTAAACATGAAGCTTAAGCACTCAACCGAGGTGAAAGAGAGATTGCCTTGTCCCTTATTATAAGGAATATAAATGAAGATCATTCTTAAGTATTAAATCTATAAACAAACTATGGATTTCAATTATAATCAAACCTTGACACACATAATTAGCATGAAGGCTTATAAACTCAAAAAATAATATTAATTTCATCACAACTATAGAGATATTATCTATTCATAACATGTGCATATAAAGATTATACTTTACATTATAAAACCTAAAAGATCATTTTTGAAACATGATCAATGAAAACCTAAAGGATCCCAAATTCCTTTAGAAAAATATACATATTTATCGATAATGTGAAACAAAAAAACTAATCCAAATATAAATGAGGGGAAAAGAAAAGCTCAAACATCACATGTGCCAATGAAGTATGGAGGAAATTTTCATTGAATGTCTCGGTTTGTCCCTGAAGTGGATAATCATATTTCTTGATTCACTTTATATGTATATATCTTTTGATTATCTCTCTTTCCATATACCTGTTATAGTTTCATGAGTGATTTATTTGAGCACCCAAGGATTTAGTGTCATTTGGGATGAGAGAGACATGGTGGCATGTTTTCTCTCATAGCCAAAAAATCTATTAAAGGACCAAAAGTTGGTCAGTGGGTGACATATATTTTGAATCGATATCCCAATCGATGAAACATTTTTTCAAGAATGTATTTATAGGTTTATAAATTATCAAATATCCCCCTTATCTTCTTCATTAATCTTAAGGGTTTAAACTTTAAGTGGCTTGTTGTATCCATGATGAGAATTTTTCTTGTCCCTGAGTGTAGAAATAGATCAAACTTTAGGCAAGAGTTTTTGGAGAACCCTAAGGCATAGAGACGGGTTGTTAAATACTATAATTATATATATAAGTCCTCTAATCACCCCTTGGAGGATTCAATGCCACTCAGTATGAGAGGGACATGGTGGAGAGATTTCTCTCGCATCAAAATGTATTTTAAGGGATGAAAAGTTGGTTAGTGGGAGGCATATATTTTGACTCACTATCCCAATCGATGAGTCATACACTAAGACATGTCTTCATGGGTGTATAAACAATGAAATAAACCCCTCTTCACTATGTCAATCCATAGGTTTGAAACTTATAAGTGATCAAATGCATCCCTAAAGAGAAGCTTCTCATCCTTAAGTGTAGAAATATAGTGAACTTTGGGCAAGCACTATAGGAAAACCATGACGTGTAGAGATGGGACATCAGATCCTATAATTACATTGGGAATTCATTTAATTACCCCAATAATATTTGGTTCTACTTAGTATGATTGAGACATGGCAATGAGTTTTAACTCGCAACCAAATGTCTCTTTTGACTCACTAGCCCAATCAACAAACTGTATTAGCATATGTGTCCAAATAGGTGTATGAATGATATAATATCCCCTTTGATTATTCATTAGGCCACAAGGTCAAAATTTGTAGGTGAGTGAATGCATCCCTTAAGATAGGCTTCTTATCCTTGAGTGTAAAAATAAAGCAAACTTCGTGCAAGCATTGTAATATAACCGTGAGGGGTAGAGGTAAAGCATATGTTCTTCTAGTTACAAGGGTGAGTAATTTGAGCATCCCTATATGATTATATCCCACTTAAGATGAGGTATACATAGAAATGTATTTTATATTATATCCAAATGTCTATTAATAGATAAAATGTTGGTTAGTAGAAGTTGTATATTTTTAACTCTTTAGACTAATCAATGAATCATCTATGTATACATGTCTAGAAGGGTGTATAAACACTATAAAATATCCCATATAATTTTCATTAGGACTTACCTTTGAAATTTTTAGGTAAACAAATGCATTCCAGAAGAAAAATTTATCATCTTTGAGTGTAGAAATAGAGCATACTTTGTGTGAGTTTAGTAGGATAATCATGTGGGGTAGAGATGAATCATCAACTCCTACAGTTGCATTGGTTGTCCTATAAGCACCCCTATAATTATTTGATCCCAATAAATATAAGGGAGAAACAATAATTTTTGTTATAACTCAGCCAAATATCTCTTAAGGGACTCAAATTTGGTCAGTGGGAAACATATCTTTTGCATTTTTAGCTCAATTAACAAAGTGTCTTTACAATGCATCCAGATGGACATATAAACACTGAAATAGTCTCTATCTAATCTCTATCAAGACATAGGGTTGAATTTTGTAGATGGCCAGATGCATCACTTAAGATAATATTTATATCCCTAAGTGTAGAAATATATCAAAATTTGTGAGAGCATAGGATAACTGTGAGGGGTAGAGACAAACCATCATCTCTTACAGTTGCACGAATGAGTCCTATGAGCACCTATGGAGTATTTGGTCACAATCAGGATGAGGCAGATATAGTAAAAAAAAATTATATTGTAGTTAAATGTCTCTTAAGGGAATAAAAATTGGTCAATTTTAGGTATATCTTTTGGCTTTCTATCCTAATTGATGAACCATATTTGTGAACATGTTCAAACGAGTGTATAAGTTTTGGAATATACCATGTCTGATCTCTATCAAACCCCATGGTTGAAATTTTTAGGTGTATCTTTGTTTTAATAAGATAATATTCTCTACTCATGACACTAACCACATGTAGGTGGAAGCTCATTTTTTACGACTATCCTAAGTTAAAATTGACAGTAAAAAATTAAAACAAAAATAAACAAATAATGACAAAAAATTGAAAATTAAAATACAATAAAACAAATAAGAAATCCTTATTAATTTTAATTGCCAAACACATTAAATACCAACCTTATAAAGTTAATCCAACATACCTTCAAGATCAATGCTGTTTTTAAGTGTTTTAATAATCACTTCATGCTCAAACTTATTTACTTTCCACAAAGTTTTATTGTGAGTCTTCCCACTAAACTTGATCATTTTAATATTCATATAAATAACCAAATTTGAATAACAAAGCACCATCCTATGTGTTTAAAATCCCTTAGACAACCATTGTTTTATTTTTTTTATGAAAGTGTCTATAGAGCCAAGTTTATGTAACCACCACATATCCAGTGGGATAAACTAGGTCTTCTCCATTCATGACAGAATTGTGGTTAAATTTTTTTCTTCTACAAAATGAGAGAAGTAGTAATATGTTCCCTCATCATTGTCCTTAGGTTAAATTAATGTAAAAAATTGCCTTGCATTTAAAGTATATTCAAAATTTAAGGACACGTAGGAAAAAATTAAGGTATCACTAATAGTTTAAGTCTACACTTACATTATAAATAAATAGTCCCTGGCTATACAAAATATGAAATATGGTCAAACTCAATCGATGATGCCATCTCATGATCCCCCCTTTTTTTTAATGAATAACTAGCATATATATATGTTAGGGGTCTAAAATACCCTTTTTCAACCCATTATTTTGACTCACAATCATTCCAATTAAATTCCATATAACACAAACAAAAGCATTCCATATCCTTATTATTAATAGTCCATGAACTAGATTTTAAGCTTCAAATGGAGTGGAAAACACTCGATTCAGGTATTGAATTATAACCTTCATAAATTTCCTTATCTTATTCATTATTTAACTAAAAGATTCTTTGCACATGAGAATATTTATCTAATCCATGATAAAAAAAATCATTACACGAAGTCACAATACTTGCAGCATCAATCAAATTATCCTTTTGATTTCCCTATTGTTTCTAAGGGATATTTTACACATGCACCTACGCCATCATGTTCCCTTTTTCCATGCCCAACCTCAAAGAAAATCCAAAAATAATTAATCATGTTTTTCTTATACATCATACTTAACTAGTAAAACATTTAAGAATTATTAAATTGTCATGCATAATAGTCTAATCAAATGTAGTGTGTATTGAACATGATTTCTCTTATATTAACATTTTTATAAAATATCTAAAAATAACACTGGACAAACTTTAGACAATGTGATCTATCATCACTCATACAACAGTGATACTCTCTACAAATATTTATGTTATCCTTTGTGATATCAAAGGCATGTTTGAATGTAATATGCATAAAAATAAAACATGAATTGAATTATAATACTAATATTGAACCTCAGTTTTTGGTTGTAGTGTGATTTTTTAGGAAAGTCCACAACTAAAATAATGGTCCCAACTAGAAGTTATCCTTATAGAACATGAATCAATCATATAACCATTTTTCCTTGTGTGTGTGTCTTGCATATTGGTAGATAATATTTTTATTGAATTAAAACATGAAATTAGATACAAATACTTGGGTTTTAACCAAATCACATCTTGATGACTCTTTTGCATATTTTAATACATACTTTATAGTTTTATACTTCTTAAAATATACTAGTTACTTTTCAAATTCATGTGAAATTTATTCATGAATATAGCTAGTCATATGTGACAAACCACCACATGTATTACGTAGTCCATCTAAAAATTATTTGGCCAAAAAAATTATCCCTTGAGTCTTTCACAAAAAATAATTAGGATTAACTCTCTTAATGTTTTAGATGGGGAAGATACCATACATTCCTGTATAATATCATTAGTATGTAAAGTAGAATGTATAGGATGAAAAACATCAAAATGCATAGCAAATTCAACATGGATCCTACAACAACATATGGCTCTTTTTTTGTTGATTTTAACTTAGTAAGTCTAACACATCTTAAATTACCTTTAGCTCCTTATCAAAAAAAAATTGACCAATCTTTGACATTTCATCTATCCATTGATAAAATTTCATACAACAATTAATTTATTTACTCAAAAATAATGTGTTTGAACACATGTAGTCTCCTTATCTTTTCAAAAAAATATATCAAGCCATTTCCATTTACACACTTTTATCATATTGGTAATGTGTGTGTGTGTGTGTGTGTGTGTGTGTGTGTGTGTGTGTGTGTGTGTGTGTGTGTGTGTGTGTGTGTGTGTTGAAATAACATTTAGAATGACACAATTCATATTCTTACATTATTGTCAAAATATTTTTGTAATTGTATGAAAAATTCTCTTCAATCTCCACTATTTTTATTTTAGAAAAAAAGTGTCACTTTAAGCCCTTCTTCCCTCCCCCCCCAACCTTTTTTCCCCCATTATCCTGCATCTACCCAACTATCAGGCAAATAAATCCATCTATTTTAGCTTGAGAAAGATAGAACCCCACCCTTGAGTGCAAGGTAAATGTAAAGGTAGAGAACCCCACCCTCCATGAGGAGATTAGGGAGGAGAATGGTTCCTCTAAGGTGAACCCTATGAATGATTATAAGAACAAAGATTTGAGTAGTTATGATAACATCAATGTTATGGAGGGATAATGACACCTATCGATTGAATAATATAGGCTGAGGAGGGTGACACATGAGCCTCATTGCACATGACATCCCCCCAATGATGAAGTAAGATTTGTAGATGGTCAATTTCCATAGCAAATTTATTAGTTTGAACTTGAATCTACAAGAGAACATTAGAGATAAACATACACTTATTATATATATAAAATATTAAAAAAATTAGAAAATAACATTGAATTACTTGATATACATATTAAAAATAAGATTTCCATTCTGAAGGTATGCCAAACATGGGTGTACTATAATGGCATCTTAAGACTGTCATCAAGAATAATATGATGCTAGGTAAAAGGCTCAAGGGTAAAAAAACATCATGGATCTAAGACCATGAACCTTTGGCCCTAAAAAAAAACAAAAACAAACACATAATACTCTTTAAAGGGTGAAAAAATATCCCATCTGGCATTGAGCTTATACATCACATGAAAATGTGGTGAATGTCATTCATAACATTTATGAGTAGTGTAATTTTAGAAAGGGCTGCCAGCATACCATTTTTAGTCTTTCCACCAAGGTTGAGAAAAGGTGAATGTGATTTTTTGAAGTAAATATACTAGAAATACCCCAATAATATCCTCATTCATTGAAGAAATTTTAAATTTCACTTTGAATTCATATTAATAAATCTGTAACTAAGAGTGTTTGTAAAACAAATCTTGCATGGTAGGATTTCCTCTTTGAAATAACTTAAGATAATGAATCTATGGAACTTATACAAGAGGGATGACATGATAATTGACAATAGAGGACCACTAAAGAGAATTTTGGTTGATATAAATTCCATCTCTAAACCCCAAACCATTCCACAATAACCAGGGTATAACTTTTACCCAAGCTTTCCAAATACTTTTAGTCATGAAAGACCAATCAATTTTCACAAGGGTTGTAAGAGTAAGAATGTTAAATACCTATACCTTTAAAAGTTTAAAATCCATGAGGGCTGCATTTGTAAATGTAATTACGTATTAAAAATTTTCAAGCTTCATTTCCTTCAATGGAAAAGATAATCCATTTGACACAAAGAGTTGAGCCTTGAGGAGAAATGTCTATCAAACCCTTACCTTTTGCCTCATATGGAACCCTTTTCCAATGGAGGAATTAGCCCATATGAATTATCTAATAAAGTTTTCAATATTTTGAACCAATTTTTAGATGGCATCCAATGTGAAGATTAATACACATATGGTTTCAAGCACTTTGGAGCAAATTTGAAACTCTCAAACCAATGATAAGGGTTTGGTGATCAAGTATGAAATATTTTTCACAACCCTATCCACCACATACTATCATAAGACGGAGAGGGTGTCATATAATTCAAATGAAATACCTAATAAATTGAAATTTTTATCATACTATAGTGATTTCCAGTCATATAGGATCACCCAGGGATGTAGAGGGAGGAAGGATTATCTGCAACACTAGGTTTTTCACCATTAATTAGAAGTATAGAAGTAAGATAATAAATATCAAGATAGTGAATAGCATGAGAAATATTTGCTTCATCCTCAAAAAAATGATAAATGAGTCATTTGTAAAATTCTCATTAATTAGTTACAAAGGCTAGTCATCAGCTCGAAAAATACTACAAATAATCCCTTAAGGTTATGAATTGGCTAGTAGATATCCAAAACCTTTAGAAACTAAAATATATAAAGTAGGTGATAATAGATAACCTTGAATAATTGATATCAAAATAATGAATTACTTCAATTTGACTCCATTAATGGAAAGAAATGTTGTGTTATTAAATATTATTTGAATCAATCTTAATAAAATTAAGGAAAACCCTAAGGATTGTAACATATCCAGAATGAAAGGCCACACAGTACGATCATATGATTTTTTGAATTCAATTTTAATAAACATAGACTTTTCATTGGATCAACAAGACCATTTCGTACCCTCATACACAGAAATAACATTACCTATAACATACCTGCCTTTAATGAATCTAATCTTCTCAAGCTGAATAGTCAAGGGTAGAAGGTGGTGAATATGAAGCATTAACACTTTGACAATGATATTATAAGAGACATTAAGCAAAGTGATGGGCCTCCAATTGGAAATTAATTCAGGGTCTCCTTATTTTGGTATGAATTTAATGTTGCGTTTGTTAATACTAAAACCTGAGGATTGAGTGTCGAAGGATTCAAGATATACTTGATATAAGTCTAGCCAAACATTATCCCACATTTTTTTAAAAAAAAATTCACATGGAAATACATCACAACTAGGATCTTTGTTAGTTTTTATTTGCAAAAGTACCCCATACTTATCCTTGACCGAAACTTTCCTATGACACACAACTTATTGAACATGAGTTAGCTTTCAAGGGAAAAACAAAAGTTATTAGTCAAGAGCTTTTTATCACTCTAGGGAAGGTTCTTAAAATGCGAACACTTGTATATAGTGCCTCACAATGGCTTGGATAATATATGGAACTTCAGTAAGGTGTGGAATGGTATCTTGTATGGATTTAATCTATTTAGATTTATGTTTAACATTGATCATTTTTAAATTTATTTGGAAACTCTATGACTGAATTTAAGCCAATGCAGATGCCCATAGATGTGATCCCATCGAGCATATTAAGAGTCTGAAGTTTGGATACATTGTCTCAAACATCCCACCTAAAACTATAATGACTCGCTAAATTATGTTTTCTCAAGTACTACCTTTGCATTGATCAACTTTGAAGAGGTAGTGGAATAATATATCCATCGTATCTTTTCCAACTAACAACCATAAATTTGGAGAAATCTAGCGATGAGAGTGAGTGCATAATAACAATACTAAATCTAACATGGTTTTTTAGTATGTCAGGTAAATAGATTTCAAACACAATAAATGTGGGCCATGGTGGGACCATGTTATTTAATAAATATGTATTAAAAATTCCATTATTTTGGATCTTTATCCTTTTGAACTACAAACTAATTTGAAAGTGGATGGGTCAATGGTTAGAAAAAATAAAATATGACATTGATTCATCTGGTAGCAGGAAAACATTATTAAATGGAAAATACAATTGTATGGAAAATACTCTTTCTTTGAACCCTTTTGGCTTTCACATATTTACAATTATCTACAATATTCAATTAGGTGAAACCCTACCAAAGATCTACAGTGTTTTTGGTTCATGTTATATTCAATTTTCCACACTTATATAGATATATCATTTAAGGTTTTATATATAAAATATAATATAATATAAATTATGTAAAAAGGGAATGTGATTTTGGGTCTCGATTTTTATTATATAGATCTTATAATCAAATATTTCAATGAATATTTTAAATATATTGTGGGACTTTGAAAACACTACTACAATACTTTATACATATGTATTATCATAAGAAATTTCTTAAATAACATGTTTATATATTAATATATATAAACATGTTATTTAATAAAAAATTTATGATAATACATATCTATAAAGTGTTGTAGTGTTTCTAAAGTCTCACAATATATTTAAAATTTTCAGTGATATATAAACATGTTATTTAAGAAATTTCTTATGATAATAAATATTTATAAAAAATTAGTAGTGTTTCTAAAGTCCCACAATATATTTAAAAGTTTCATTGAAATATTTGATTATAAAATCTATATAATAAAAATGGAGACGTAAAATTACAGTCACTTTTATAAAATTTATTTATATTATATTTTTCTAACATAATTTATACAATTTGAAATATTAAAATATTATATTTTTCCAAACAAATTTATTTCCTTTAACATCTTAATGGAGGGTGACAAAAGCTACTAACTCTTCTATTCCTTTTAAATGAACTTGAACACAATGTATTGTGAGATTAATTATCAGGAGACTCTCTTGATATATTTTTTAAGATATTTATTTCTCTCATAACTATCAGGAGATTAACTCTCCAACAGAGTTATTAGCTAACAATGAAGCACTTCACCTTCATCTTAATGAACATTGGCATTATGAACGTCCCCTCATTGGGAAGAATGCAAGGAATTTATTATAAAAATAATTGGCACAATGCCAACTTCCCATTTAATCTTACATAATTAAAATCATAAACATTCTGGTGTTTGAAAATATTGTTGTTATCTTAGGTAGTCATCCTTGTTTTCATTGATCAGATCATTTATGTTTGTGGTGATTGGATAAGCCATGATTTTTACCTTAGGTTCAATTTTTGTCAAATTATTATACATGGTGATCTTCATTTAATGCTTGAAGGACGTTCCAAAAGTTAGTGACCAAGACTTCTAACGATGATATTTACCTACACTCCCATAATTGTTTCATGGAGATGTTTCCCTATTGTATTCCTGGACTGCTCTATGTTATTTTTTCTTTTATTATTTTATGATTCTCTTTATAAATATTTTGGTATATTTTCTTCGGTATTCATTATTGTATCTAGCTTATTGGATTTTTTTGGCTAATTAACTATTTAGCTATTATCTTATCTCCTTCTATTTTCTTAGATATTTATCTTATCTTTCTTGGTGTGATCCACTTTCTAAATTCCTTTTTACTTTAAAGTAAGATCCTGTTTTCCCTTATTATTAACACAATCTAAATTTGTGTTGAGGATGAACTACCTATCCATAAACAATGTAAGAAATAAAGTTATACATTAATAAAATTTAACTTTAATAAAGATAACCGTAGTGTAAGCATCTCCTCTCCACCAAACGTATATGACATGCTAGTTGTTTATTTAAATTTATTTTATATTTAAGTGGAAGTACATAATTAGGAATAAAAGTGGAGGTAAATCATTTGTCTTTAAAAATACATTTAAAAACATGAGATTGAGTTTATTATGAGAGTTAAGGAATAAAATAATTTTTTTGGGTTGTCTAAACATAACATAGATAAATATTAAAAAGTATTAAATATATAATCAAATATTTAATTTTTAATCACTGACCACCTTAACATAACAAGAAAACAATATATTTTTAATTTAGAAGATATTAAATTTTCAAATTTTATGTATAAATTATTTTTATTATATAAATATTATTAACAACGCATTTTTAGTATACTGACATAGATTCATTTTTGTAGAGTGCTTGAATATAATAACCTTCACAATACCAATATATTTGTCTAAATTATCACTATAAATACAATACTATATTATGAAGTGCCATCCTATATATAACATCTTTAGGTGCAAAATAGATTGGTTTTTTCTTCAAATATATCTAAATTTTTTATAGATCGTGAAGTGAAATAATTCCCCATTAAAAATAACCCTATAATTTTCTTGAAGTTAAACTCAACCAACTACTTGTTATCTTTGCATACTCAACCAACTACTTGTTATCTTTGCATACTCAACCAACTACTTGGTGTGTGTTTTTTTTTTTTTTTTTTTGGTGTTTTTTTTTTTCAATAAATTATATATATGTTTCTTTCTTGGTGTATCAAATAACAGGCTCTTATTATGTATGGTTTATATGAGTTGACGGTTATGTTATTCAAATTATCCACGTTTATGAAGGTGATGAACATCATGTTGTGAGATTAAATTGGTAAGTTTGTAGTGGTTTATTTTGATGAAATTTTGATATTCAGTAAGAGTAAATAAGAACACATAAGACATTTGATAATTTTATTAGTATTTTTAAGAATGAATAAGCTTTATACAAATCTAAATAAGTGCAAGTTTATGTAGAATACTTTGGCATTTCTGGCATTTTTAGGTTTAATGGATGGCCTTAGAATGGATAAAGAAAATTTAAAGGCAATTGTTCAGTGGCATGTTTTAAATAGGATCATATACGTATGAATTTTCCATGGTTTATAAATTTTTTGTAGAAATTTCATTAAAAAAATCAGTAGTAGTACTGTACAGATCACAGATTGCATGAGAAAAAAATAATTTGTATGGAAAAAGGCTACAATAAAAATCTTTCAATTGTTGAATAAGAATATTACGTAAAAATTTATTTTAGTAATATCATACTTTCACAAAGTGTTTTATGTGGATTGTGATGTTTCACATGTGGGAAATGGTGTTGTGTTCAGTTAAGAAGGAAGGCTAATTGCATATTTTAGTGAGAAATTAAATGAGTTAAGAAATAATTATTCTACATGTGATGTTGAATTATGTGACATTGTACAAGCATTAAGGTAATGGAGGCATTAATTGGTGCCTAAGAATTTTATCTTATTTACATATCATGAGGCTTTGAATTATACGAACAATCAAAATAAATTAAATAGTGGGCATGAAAAGTGGGTCTCCTTCTTAATGGATATACTTTTGTTTTGAAACATAAATTAGGAAAACATAATCATGTAGTTGATGCTTTAAGCAGGTGTTGGCGTGAAAATTTTTCATGAAGACAAATTGATAGCTTTGCATCAACAGCATGGGGAACAGAGTCCCTATCCTATTAGCAGGTAGAGCTATCTTTATTGAAAACTAAAAAAGGGAAAGCATAAAATATTTACAAGCAATGAAATGTAAATCATGGGTAGTATTTTTAACCTAAAATTATGAAATTGAGCTCTGAGAAAGGAATATCTATAGAAGGAAAGAGAGAAGGGAGAAATTATTGGAGCAATAAAATCGTCATGTTATAAACCAATGACTAGATAAAAGTGTTAAGAGAAATTTTTGACTTTCGAAAGAGGAAAATCTCTCTCATTCAATTGGTTTAAAAGACATAATCATATCTATAAGGATATGAAATATACACCAAAAAAATCATCTAACTTTGATAATAGAAAATGACAACCCTTTGTATTTTCTAACATAAAAAACTAAGAAATTACCTCTATTCCCACCAAGATTTTCACATATATTGGAAATTTAAACTACAACTCAAAATAGAAACTTTGTAATCTAATCTCCTATTCTAAATAGTTTGGAATTTATAACAATGGTAATGAAAATCAAATACAAAGAATAAATTGAAAGATGTAATTCAAAAGATATAACCAACACAAAGTTTAGAAACACCTTTCTTGTATTGATTTTGAAGATTAGAAAGATTGATCTCCTTTTACAATGCTTTGCCAAAAATTCTATAAGTTTCAAACCCTTATTATGAAGCTTCAACTTATATTTATAGGCCAAAATAAGTGGCTATGGTGTAAAACCATGTATTTTGCATTTTTATAGAAGTATTAAAATATCAATGAGAAATTACAATTTTGAAAATGTGCAAAAAATATTTATGTAATTAGAACCACTTGAGAAAACAATTGGGGTTTCTTGCACTACTTTCAAAATCATATCATCAACTTGCACAACTTGAAAAAGCGATTCAATAAAATTGAAAAGACAATTTACAAAAATACAATGCACATTTTGAAGAGGAAAAGAGTGCAACTACATAAGTTAGATACTAAGAAAGAAGAGGAGGGAAAGAAAAAACATTGAAAGCAAATATTTATTCTTTTGTATATCATATTGACAATTCTTTTCCTTTCAAGAAATCATTGAATCTTTGAAGAATTACCATGATTGAATCTTCATCTAGTCCATCTAGTGTACCTATAAGAAATGTCTACTGAGTAATCTAATTCTTTCATTTCCTGGTGCTTGCTTATGAGACTATTGATTTTTATATTCAAATTATCTAAATTCACTTAGTACTGAGACAACTGATGAAGTTCTTCATAACTAAAAGTAGATGTAGTGGCAATGTTTTGGATTCATTCTTTGAATTCTCCAATTATGGTCTCAATTAAAATCAAATTTCCCTCTTGATCTTTATCATTGACAAAATAACAATCCAACTTCTTCACTTCATTATCAATATATACCATTATGTCATTCCCAAGTGACCTTGAATAATTGAATTTTTGAACACATTCTTAAAGAGACCAAATTCTAAATTTAGTGGCCTAAAGAAATTCAATCTGATAAACAATTTTATCTTCATTGATTACCCCTTTTTCAATAAGATCAACAAAAGGAAATTTTAAGAATTCAACCAACTCAGGCATGAGTTCCTCCCAGTTTTATTTCTTGAGCATATCCATTTAATTTTGTTATTAGTTATTCATATTGTGATTAAATCTCAGAGAATATCATTACTGCAATGAGTATTGTTGAGACCCCATGATTGATAACTTTTTCAATCCAGACTTTCACCGCATTACCCATTTGGACCACTTCTCTCACTCTTTCTAGTGATTCAGCATGAAGACTCAATGAAATGATAGTTGGTTGAACTGGCCCAACCAATCTATGTATTATTGAGCTCAATTTTTCCACTTTCTCTTTTATCTATTCTTTTATCACTTTTTCTTTCTCCATTTTTTCAAATATGGTGTCAATTGCCAACTGAATATCTCCTTTCATTCCTTATCTAGTTGATTTTTCCATATGAACTCTAGATACATGGTAATCTTCAACCCTGATATCTAACTTATCCATTTCAATTGATGGAATGACCACCTCTACATACTTTTCTTCTTTTTCATCTGTAACCATTTGTGAAATTGTCTTTGCTTTCATTGGCTTTTTTGAAAAAGAAGTTGTCAATGTTTCAAAATCTATCTCTTTAGGTTTAACAATTATTCTCATTCTTTTCACTATTGTAGACAACTAATCTAAGGTGACATGTCGTGCTTGAGGAAGGTAATGTGATAGAATTTGAAACATGTTGATCAATCTTGAGTAGAGTTGAAGAAGGTGTAATTGGAACACCCTGAGAATATGTTTCAATTTTCTCTTATGGATGAATAATTTCAAAAGTGATTCTTGGGGAAGGAGCAATGGATAAATCATAATTTGAGGGAGAAGATGAAGAGATAGGAGTAACCTCTTACAAAGGGAAAGTAGATGTTGTAGGAAACATTGTATCATCTTAAGTTAAAAATTGTTGAGTCTTGTTCTCTATTAATTCTTGAGTGAATGGAAAACTATGAAATGGAACTTGTTGAGAAACAAAAATTTTAGGAAAAGAAGAAACATTCTCACCAAATCTTTTTATCTTCAAATTGATAGTATTTTTTGGTTGATTATCTTATTGAGCAGCTTCAGGGTCATGTGCTTCTTCTATCATGGAAGATTCTCCACTAGGGCCTACCTCATCTTTCTTTTCTGGCTCATTTTGTTGTTTATAAAAGATTTCAAATTTGTCTTCTTTAGGAGATGTAGGGAAATCAATATTTGTAACCCCTTACATTTTAACCATCTGAGAGTTATATCAAGTACGACCTGTCCTACTTTTGAAAGAAGTATATTCCCTTCTATCCTAGTGTACCACAGGGAATAGCTTTGTCATGATGCCTTCTTTTTTAAATATGGGATCCAATGTGACCTCATCATCTACCAGCTATTTTTTCACTTTCATTATGCCAAACTTGACTATTTATCTCATGATAAACTGTGAATAGTCTCTTATTCTCACTGCTTTCTCATCATCATAATCCATTTAAGAGTCTTCAAAATGTAGAACATGCTGAAAAGAAGATCCAAGATTGTGTTCAAATAAACCTTTATTGTCAAATGAATCCCTACTTTCATAAGTCCTGAGATGAACAAAATTTATAACTAGACGAACAAAATTTAGAAGTTAAATTTTAATTTCAGACACTTCTTTTATATTGCAATTTTAGCCAGAACATTATTTAGAATAAATTATATGATCTAAATAATTATTTTTAATTGTATTTAAATTTATTAATTATAATTGATTTAATTTCGATTGCACATTTTTAAATTCATTTTTTTAAACAATCTTTTTACAATATTATATATATCATTTCTATCTTTACAAATAAATTATATTAATTACTAATATATTTTACTATTTAATTATAATATAAATTTATTTATATAAAAATAACTTAATAATTTTTTTCAATATATTTCTAAATTATTAATTTATTATCAATCATATAGAAAAGTGAAGTATCATAAGAATAGAACCTCAATATATGAAATGGCTAACCTTCAATATGGACATTTATAGTTGACTTGTGTCGATCCCTTGGCACATTATAGAAGGTCGTCCAAACGAACTTGAAGAATAGTAGTTCATTATTTTTAAAAAATATAGTGTTATTATATCCCTCTAAATGTAATTTGTTTTATTGGTTTACAATTACATGTGCGGGGCCGGGGGTGTTTTCCAAATAATAATTGTAAGTTTTGAGTTATTAAAAAGGATTAAAGTAACTAATCTAAATCATATTTTATAAAATAACTAATCTACATTATGAAGTAAATTTCTCATGTATCACACAGACTAAAGTATAGTTTTTTAATAGGATTTTTGAAGTGCATTTGAAATTGTTAATATATTGACATTGTTCAAGCGTACTAAAATCCTACTAGGATTCACTGTAAAGTTATAATTTTGGAGAAGACGCGGTTTTGTGTTTAAAGGGGTGTTCATTCTACTAGGATTCAATGTAAATTTATAATTTTGGAGAAGACGTGATTTAGTGTTTAAAGGGGGTGTTCTTTTCGAAAAAAGGAGGATCCATTTATTATTATTTTTATGTTTTTTTTTAATTTTTTTGGGGGAGATATGTATATGTATGTGTATATAATTTTAATCATATAAAAAAATGTGTTAATAAAATATAAAATTTAAGAAAATAAATTTATAATTAAATATTTAAGGAAATCATTTTTATTTTAAAATTATTTAAAAAATTAATTGGCATATTTGAAAATATGAGAAGTTGTTCTTTTAACGTTTGTATGTTGGTTTTGTGCTATTTTAATATGTTTCACTTTTTTGTCATATTAATTTTAAATGACTTCTAAGATTAAGTTCACATTAATTGTATTTTATTCTCTATCATTTGGTGAATTGTTGTTATTTAAATGTCACTCTATTAATTTATCACAACTATTATTACCAACATTGGTAAGGATGGTGTCGAAATGAGTTTAAATGTTTATCTCAGAGGTTTATTATGAAATAAAAATTCTCATAATCTTCATCAGTTTATTTCTTTCTTACAAGTAGATGTTTATGTTAATGTGATTAGATAGTATGAAAATAATTGCTTTATTACTTATTATGTTGATCGTATCCACTCAGAGGACTCCCTCAATACCTAGATTCAACACCACTAGGAACCTTTAGATTTTCAAGTTATTGGTGTCCATAACTTTATTAATGGTTTTTTCAAGTTCTCCTTTAAAGATCTCTCTCATGTCCGATCAATTATTTTTAAGTCGAGTTGTTAGTTCTTAAAGAATATTGTCATGTTTGTGTGTATTTGGCCCTGTAATTTTAAAGTGTCTAAAAATACCTCCATTAAGATTCTTGACTAGGTTGAGATTCCAGGTATTATACATTCTCTATAGAATTTTTTTATGATATTTTAAAACCTATAAGGTGGATGCTTTGTCACTAGATTAATAAATTCCTCATGCCCTAATAAATGTGTTTATCTCGAATTTGATTAGACAAATACCTTGAAATGTTCCATTCATATTAAAGTATGAATGAAACACTTATTATAGAAAGTTAACTACTTAAATAAATTGAACACATGCTTTATATGTCAATTTCCTAACCATATAAATCATAATTTCCCCCTATGGTTCTCTCAAAGTCATCTACCAAACAAGCACCACCTAAAAATAAAAACATGGCTGAAAATAATTAAGGCTGGACTATGTTGGCTAAGAAAAACTAACAATTGAAAACAAGAATCTGAATACAACCTATATTCCCCACATTATCAAACCCCACCAAGAAGAAAATAAGGAGAATGTTTCTCTCTCTTCCATTAGTCCTACTTTGTCTCATAGAGATCTTAAGGCCTCTGAGAGCCAAGTTTATAAATTTAATCATTTACCACTAAGTTATTCCCATGTTCGGGCACCCTCCTTAAGTGGTCCTACCCCATAATGTTCATGTATCCCACCTCATATTAGTGGTGACTCTTCTTAAGAGATATATGGGACTAAATGTTGTACGATTCCACTTGGCTATTATATTTTTCCAATCTAGCAATCATAATTGGGAAACTATTTTGTGATACTTGGTATATAAGAAACTATAGAGGGTGGATATGGATAATTATTCATTCAAGATTCATCCAAATGAATTTAGTCAATTTGAATGTTCGAGATCTAACATAGTCCTCATGTAAATGCTTTTCAATAGTTGAGTGTTTTAGATTTCATTGGTTAATAAGAATTTAATATTTCAATAATTATTTTGCAATCTTCTTTGAGAAGAATATGATATGGCACATCTAACTTTTTAACTTCACTTAAAGATGGACATGGTGGCACCAATGTTTTTTTCACCAAAATTTACCCCCTTAATTATTGCTTTAAGAGAGATCTGACACATTGAGTTAATTGGATATTACTTATCGTTGATGGTTAGTTCTTATGAATTCTAAATATTTAGACATTAAATAATGATATTGATGGAATGGTTTTATTAATGTCTTGTTAATAATTTTCCTAATTCCAGATGGCTATTTTTTAGTGACTTTAACATGATTGAGAGTCCTTGGGACAAAGCCAATGACATTTCGATGAGATGATGTGTGGGAAAACATGAACAATGGTATTATTTTAAAAATTAATAGGCTTAGTGAACTCACTCCTCCATCAACACATAATAACCAATTTTCCATGGTATACTTAGTCAAATTAATACATTGATACTAACAGGGTCCATAGATGGTTTGAACATGTCATGTTTTTTGAGAATCACACATTCTCCTTCTCATTTTATAAAGAACAAGCTGTCATAGTCCATTTGAAAATTATCCTTTTTAATCATAATCATATCACTTGCGAAGTGGAATGCAACAATGTCCATTTTAAAGTCCTATGTAATCAGTTATTTATTGACCTATCCTTTGTAATCCATGAGGGTACTATCTAAATCATTACCAGAGTGTGAAATTTATTTCCACTTTTTTGGCATGCTAGCAACTAGATAGACTGTTAGAATGAGGTGATTAGTTGCACTGCCACCCACCTCCACCATTATAACAAGTAAATTTCATGAGTTAGGAAGTGGGATGATTCTGCTATCATCAATGAATACCATATGATTTATTCGATCTTTGAGAAAAAACCATTTAACTCCCACTTACAAGGCATGGATATTTTTCTCAAATACAAGATCAATCACTCATAGACGTGATCATAGAGTTACAAGTTAAATCCCTTTTGCAATGGATTAAGATAGGGTACCATGCCTCAAAGTATTTCTTTAGGTCTCTCGAATCTAAACAAGCTAAGGAGAAGATCAAAGACATCAAGCATGTGCATAAATACCTCACCAACCTACTGAAATTTCTTTATATTTTTTGGACCATTTCAAATTAGTTTTTTAGGCCCAAGAAGATTCGATGGACAAAGAGCAAGATTTATAAGAGATTTTTAATTTGGTGCCCTAAAATTTAAGCCTTTTGGATCAAAAACATTATGATGTTTATATTTATCTTAATGAGCACTTTCACGTAGTAAAATGCATGTCTAATGACAAAGCACTAGAGATTGATGGATTTCCTTATGAATTCTATAAAGCTACTCAATAATTTTTAGGGGCCAACTTGTTTCAAGTTTACAAATAAGGATTTAAAATTAAGCCTTTAGGTGTTGTCATCAACAACAAATGAAATAAATTCATCCCCAAGTAGATCTAGAACTTATTGCAATTTGATGCCTTGTCATCCTCTATAGTGTTTCTAATAAAATAATTGCCAAGGCCCTAGCGAAATGCCTTTGCCATATTGTACCTAAAATTATCAAACTTGAGCAAATGGGCTTCATTAAAAATAGATATGTATTGGATAATTTAATTGTAGTTTGGGAAGGAGTTTAATGGGCTTAGGCCTCTCACCAAAAGACCATCATTTTCAAGTTTTATTTTGAAAAATATTATGATTAGATAGAACGGCCCTTTATTATTGCTATGTTTAAGGATCTATGTTTTGGCCAATTCTTTCTGTTAGTAGTGATTTTTTTTTTTTGATGCATCAATGTGCCTCACCATCAATGGGCACAAGTCTAATAGCTTTGAATTTTGTTTACTCAATTCGATGTGGTCTAGCCAAGTTAAATAAGTGTTGAAATTTATATTTCTAATTGAGGACTTGGCTCACTAGACTTAATAGAATATGGAATGCCAAGCTTACACCCAACTTCATAAATTTTATTTGATGCTTGGTTTATCAAGACCTTCCTCTTAGAGAGCACTTCTTGCACATTGCTTTAGACTAGAGCCATTTAAAAATCTCTTTTGGACATGTCCATGAATTGAATTTAATTAGAAATGGATTTACAACCTTTTCGAACCATTCCACCCAAAACCCTTCTCTTGATACATTTTTTTTGGGGGAGATAAAACTCAATAACCAGATTATTATTTTTTTTATATAAAACTTCTTCAAAACTATAAAATATAGATTACATTCATTATTTCTACCCGTAATAATAAATGTTAATAATTCACAAATTTTACCTCTTTTGAAAAATACATTAATAAAAAAAATCAATGTTAATAATTCACAAATTTTACCTCTTTTGAAAAATACATTAATAAAAAAAATCAATATAAAATGATAAAATGAAAGTAAATTCATATTTATTTAATAAGGTTTAAGAAATAATTTAATAAAAAATAAACAAACTTTAAAATATAGATTACATTCATTATTTCTACCCTTAATAATAAATGTTAATAATTCACAAATTTTACCTTTTTTGAAAAATACATTAATAAAAAAAATCAATGTTAATAATTCACAAATTTTACCTCTTTTGAAAAATACATTAATAAAAAAAATCAATATAAAATGATAAAATGAAAGTAAATTCATATTTATTTAATAAGGTTTAAGAAATAATTTAATTAAAAAAAATTTAATTTTTATAATTAATAATTTTAAATAATTATTTGAAAAGAAAAAAAACACATATAAATTAATAATTTGAAATGAAATTTGGAAGGTTTATAAGCAAAGAGGGGAAAAAACTAAGAATATGGTTATCATATTTATTTAATAAGGTTCAATAAATAATTTAATAAAAAAAGGTTTAATTTTTATAATTAATAATTTTATACTAGAAAAAAATCACATATAAATTAATAATTTGAAAGAAAATTTGGAAGATTATAAGCAAAGAGGGGCAAAACCAAAAATATGGTTATCTATGCAATTATTATATTTCAGTGTCTATTTCAATGTTAAGGGGGTTGTCATGACTCGTATAGCTTATAAGTTTGTGCTTTAGAAAAATCAATACTCTATTTTTTATAACAATCATGTTTTTTTTTTTTTTTTTTAAAGTATTTATTGTCATTTATATTTTTATACATATCTAAGTTTAAGTTAAGAGGGCGATGTTCAAATTTTTAACACTTGTAAGAGTTATTTAATTATTGGGGGACTGCTTTTTGTATTGTGAATTTCACTTTTCAATATTAACAATTTTATGATTCCATTTTATCATACTTATAATCGCAGTTACTTTTCCACTCCTCCTTAGTAGGGTATTGGAGTCTATCATCATCAACACATAACAATGGATCTCATTTATGGAGGGGATGGTCCAGTTGGCAAAGTTTGCCCAGCGAGTTTTTAATTGGGGCATCATTGTTTCATTGCTCTTCCATGACACAACTCATGATAGTTGGGTGGTTTTTGACCCTCTTTTATCTAAGCCTTCTACTTGGACCACCAATGTTTTAAGGATTTGCCTTCATCTCTTTCTAAGTTTGTGGCTTGTGCCTAAAGATAAGTATTTTTTAATGTAATTTTGTGAACTTTAAATTGTAATATCTAAATAACGATTTTTAATTTTATTAAAATCCTTTGATTAATGTAAAATTTAAATCGTACATATCAATCGATTGTTTATTGTTGTGACCATCATTATATTATTATTATTATTATTATTATTATTTTATTAATAATAAATATTATGATGATTTCCAATAAAATTATCCAAACCTCAATAATTTCTAATAAATTAATTTATTTTAAAAGTCACATATAGCACTTTAATAATATAGAGAACATTTAAAGAAAATCTCGTCTCATGTTACTTATCTTTAAAGTGAAGCTCTCTCCCTTAATTTTCGCGTTCGATACACTTTTCGATACATTTAATTTTCTAAGATTTCAAACAATGAGCATTAAATTTGAAAACGATGTATCATGGGCTAAATAGTCGTACGCTGAAAAATAAAATATCACATTCATGTGGAGTATCTAAACAAAGAATATTAAATTTGAAAACAATGTACCACGAGTCTAAGTATCTAAATAAAATATCATATTCAGGCGAGTTGAATAATAAAATAGTATATTTGTGTTGAAAACGCTGTACCATGAATCTAGCGTGGGCACAAATGCATTGCACATTCATACGTTCATATGTAATTTGTTAAATAACGAACGTGGATTGCTGAAAATACAACTATGATAAGGAATATGACGCGTCACGTGTAAATAAAACCAATGCTAAAAACTAGTTTCTAAGCTCTTAAACCACTTAAAATTAGAGAAAATTGTTGCCTCCCTCATTAATCAATATTTTTATATAAATATATGAAAGGTTCGCTTATTATGATTGAAAAGATGAAAATTTGATGTGCATGCACTTTAATTCGTTGGGTTTAATTATTCTACTAATCTCACTAATTTATCTTATAACCATCATTCTAGATAATTAATTAAATTATATTTCTCATTAAATATTTTCTACATCTTACTAACCTTTATACATTCCCATGACCAGTTAATCACTTCATTAACCTACTAACATTCCAATTAACTACTAATTCTATCTCAATAATTAGCCACTAACACTCTTGCCAATTAAAAAATCATATTTATTCCAACTATCACCCTAGCCACCCTGCCCCTAGTCTTTCCTACATCCCTATAAACCTTCAAATCCATTGAAACCCCATCTAATCTCTATTATCCCTTAATCTAATCTAAAAGTCTCTATATCCATAGAAATATATCTACAATTCTAAAACTCTCTAAACTAGATTCGGATTCTAAAATAATTAGAAAATCTTCTAAAACTCTCTCCATTAACTTATAAATAGCCATGCTTAAAGCATAGCTAAACTAATTAGAAAGATTATAAGTCTTCCTTGCATCCATATACTAGCCATTTAAAGCACTCACACTCTCTTGAAATCCACTCAAGCATTCAATGAAGCCATTAAAGCCATTGTGAAGCCATTATCAGGCAATCCATAATCAAATCTTTTGGATAATCAATTGTAAAATCTTGGAGGAAAACTACTAAGAACAATATGATGGTAAGAATCTATTTCTAAATTGTTAATTATTCTTATATTTCTCTCTTTTTGATGTTATTATGCTTTAAGATTAAACTCGTTATTTATAATAGTTTTGATTCATAACTAAAAAATACAATCAAACATGATGTATACATTGTCCTTATCCCTTTATGTACTAAGATAACTTTTTTTAAATAAACAATAATCAATCAACATAATTATTCTTAAAACTAAAATAAAATATATTATAAAATTAAAGAACTTCAAAAAAATTAAACATAGGTTAGACTCAAAATTGTAAATACTGATGTACATCGTTTTTTTTAAAATAAAATTCAAGGAGATCAAAATTAAGGCAACAAACTAATTCATACCTTACATATTTAAGCCCCGACATGTCAAAAAATGACAAAAGTAGTTTCTTGAGTTGTTTTCTTGACACTAACAATTTTTGTTCTCCTTATCCGTGTTGTTTTTTTAAAAGGTGGCTATCAGTTTATAGTTACACTCAGGCATGAGAATGACTTGTTCCATGGAGGCATATAATGGAAAGTGCTAGTTCGACATGTCTACTACAAGTGTCAACCTTTTTGGGTAGCGACAATAATTTGTTTGAAGGATTTAATGAAATAATCTAATTTGTTGCGGCGATCATTTGTTAAAGAATTTCATTTGCAGCTCGAGGATGATTTATAAATTGGCCACTTTAAGATAGAATTTGCATGAGTTTATAGAACAAAGAAAGAAGTTTATTCTCCTTTTTTTATTCTCTACAAGCATTCTGCCATTGAACGATCACTTCACGATGGATGTTTTCCAGTTTATATGAGTTTTTGAAATAAATAAATAATGTTATTCTTTGTTAGCATTTTGTCATTAAATGACCAATTTAAGAAAAAAAAATTAATTTACACAAGTTTTTATAAGTTTGTGAAAAAAAATTAAAGTTGTTTTATTTATATAAATGTAACTTTGACAATTATTAATATCATTATAAACTATATTATAACATGCATGAAAATTTATTTCATAATTGTTAAGAAATTGTGTATAATTATATAAGAAATGAACTTGTGTATATTAAAAATGAGTTCCTTTAATAAAATAAAATATGAGTTATTTCACATTTTATACTCTTCTACACACATTTAGTAATGAATATGCATATAGATGAACAAAGTTAAAATTAATAAAAAAATATAAAAAATGCATAAAATATATTAGATCAATGACATATTGTAGGAAAATCATTTTCATTTTACACATAAACTACATATTATTTTTAAATAAATTCTTAATTCAATTTTATTTTTGCTATTTTTAACATTTTACGAGTCCTTAACATTGGAATAGAACAATTTCGTCGAAACCATAAAATGTATGTTGGAACCATAAAGTTATGTTAGAACTACAAACCTTCTAATCAAACTTAATTGAGTATAAAGTGTTATATAATTTATTTTCTTTGTTTATTTTGTTGATAATTTTGTGTTCATTTTTTTTTCATAGCAAGGGTTAAGACAAACAATCAAAATGGAACCAAATGTAAGACTTATAAGTGCATAGTGTCCCAAATTCCCTTGTGATGTTTTCTTGGGATGACCTAAATTAGAATATAATAGGAAACATAAAAAGCATTGGAGACATGTGTGTCACCATTCCCTTGTGTAGAATAAAACATTATGTTGAGGGAGAGAGTAGGAACACTATTATACCAATTAATGTAATTGTAAAGTTTTGCAAGTTTGTCGAAGCTCCATTCTCCTTAGATGTATCACGTGTAAATATATATGAGTGGTGATTGCCCTTATCATTGCCAAATATTTATTTGTTTAAAAGTTTGAAATGTTGTTTTGTGATTTCTATGTTGATAGTGTCATTGCTTCTGGTGGTTGGTAATTTTATGTTGATTATGTCATTCATATATGTTATATCTATGTTGATAATGTCATTTTTTTCATTCATAATTTATTACCAAAAATTTTGATGTTTTTATTTCTTAATGTTATTTTATTTTTTTAGTTTTATGTTGTCATATCAATTTTATTCGAATTATTGTTGTTTGTTAATTATTGGTTTACTTATGGTTCTAATGGCAAGAGAAATGAACCAAATAAATATATAAAAAGCTAAGTTTGAAAAGAGGTTGTGAGTGTCACTTCCTACTGAAAGTATTTCAGAATAGAGATGATGTTTCCATTCATATATATAATTAATGGAGGCATGTTGATAAGAATGAATATATTTTATATGGGTGTGATGACCCTTCGATAAATCCCCATATTGTGCATGCCCTTTATATGTCAAAAATAACTAATAGATATATTGAGTGGACTTTTTATTGATGTTTTCCCCATTGACAAAATTTTTAAGAACAATACTTGGAAAAGGGTTTAAAGGACATGATGAGATCGTAGGATACCATTATACTTAAGTATGATGTAATTAATGTATGAAATTGATTTATAGTAATTATGTCACAAAAGGATTCCAATGACTCTATTAATTGTAACTTTAGTATTATTGTATTATGATGAGGTGGGAAATATGCTCTATTACCAAAAACTAGTTGGTGATGATATTCCTTTTCTTATGAGAATTAAAACGCCATGAAAATTAGAGATGATAGTAAAACATTCAAAGAAACCAAACATCTCGATGGATGAAACACTATCAATAACAAAACACATTGTAAGTTATATACATCAGTAAAGTTAAAATTAATTTAGTTTTATAGTAATAACATGACTAGAATTATTAACATATTTATTCAATTCATTATCACAGTACTATTTGTACACCTTGATGGATTTTGATGAGAAACAATGTGGAGTTCTAGTTGCATGGGTTAATTCTTCACAAAAAAAAAAAGAAAAAGAGGGCAGGCAACATTAAGATTTAGTTGAGATAATTGTATAAAGATGGAAAAATGTTTTGCCCATGTTATAAGGTTAATGCATTCATCATTGATGATATACTTTCTTCATCGTTAATGATACAATTTCCAAAACTGATGTGATAAGGAAAGTTAATATATGTTTAAATATCATTAATTCATATGTATTAAATTTGGAGTATTAATGCACTTTTTTCGTGTATAAATATGATTTGAATATTATAATCTGTTGAGGTGATGTAGAAATGTCTTTAGTTTTCATGTCCTCCTTTATATTTGCCATGTGAGAAGGGAATGGTTTAAGAATGTCTATAGGTAAAAATCATATAATGTAAAGTGTGATTTTGATACGTCTGTTACCAATGTCAACCTTTTAGGTAGCCAAAATGATGTGTTAGGAGGATTTAATGAAATGATTTTATTTTTTCAATGATCATTTGTTAAAGAATTTCATTTGTTAATGATCATTTGGAAATTGGACTCCTCATGACACAATGTGTATGCCTCTCCCATCAAATAAATAAACAAGGATATTAGTAATGTTTATTCTATTCAAGCATAAAGTTATCTACAAGCGTTTCTCCATTCAATGGCTACCACACGATGGATTATTTTCAATTTGCACAAGTTCATGAAAGAACAAAATAATATTATTCTTTAAAATTGTAATCTTATGCTTTGGAGGCATTCTGCCATTGAGAGACACCTCATTATGGCTTTCTTTTTGTTTGCATAAGTTTATTAAAAAAATAAGGTTATTCTCTGCAAGTATAATATTATTATCTACAAGTGTTCTGCCATTGAACAACTACTTTATGACAAACATTTTTCAATATGTATAAGTCTATGAAATAAAATTCATTTAATAAGTAAAGTTATTCTCTGCAAATATAATATTATTATCTGTAAGTGTCTTTCCATTGAACAACCACTTCATGACAAACATTTTTTAGTATGCATAAGTTTATGAAATAAAAGTCATAATTTTATTCTTTGTAAGCTTTTCTAAAAACATTCCACCATAGAAGTATTTGAAATATAAATACATTAAGAGCATAGGTATAATCATACATTTTTGAGATGTTATTCTTTTACATTACAATAAAAATCAAAAATCAAAAAAGTGAGAGATTGATTTACTTAAATTATATTAAAAAAACTTAAAAATTTTATTTATCAAAATAAATTATAAGTTTTAATAAAAAATAATCTTTGATAAAAGAAAATTTAATAGTTAAGTGCCAACCATTAAATGAAATATGGCACCTCGCTGGTTCTCTTAACAATATTTATTTTTTCATTAACCAAAATCTCGTGGATTTGGGTTTTTTTTTATAGGACCAAATTTAGTCGTCACAATGATGAATAATTACTAAATGGTTCCATGGTTAGATTTTTTTTTTTTTTTTCAAATATCTTTAAAAAATATTAAATTCATATTATGTCTTTCATTCAATGTTTGGAATTAAAGTCTATTTCTGTGGTTAATGTGATTTTTTTAAAAAATATTTGGAGACAGTCCAATATTCCTCAAATTATTAAATAGTTTTAAACATGAAGTGTAATATATTAAATAAATCTTTTATAAAATTGTATTCTTTCACTATTTAATACATTTAATTTCATTAATTTATATTTATTTTATCAAAACATTTTAAAACTATGAATATGTGTATATATGAAAAAGCCTAAATCAATAAATAAATTTGAAATATGTATGAATATAATACATTAATGGGATAGTTTTTAAAAATAAATATTATTTTATATATGTTATTTTTTGAATGTGATTTTAAATTTCATTTATATCCATATAAAATATTCATAGTGAAACATATTTGAACATGTATCTTAGATTTTTTTGAAATTGTCTATATAATTAGATAAGAAATAAACACACATATATATATAAATATATAATGAGTTTATTTAATAAAATAAAATATGAATCATTTCACATTTTTAATTTTTTTTACACATATATAGTTTTGAATATGTGTATGAATGAAAAAAATAAAATTAAATAAATAAATATGAAAAATGCATAAAATATGATATATGGATGACATAATATTAAGATATAATTTTTATTTTATACATCATTTACATATTATTGTGAACTACATTTTTAATTCAACTTCATTTTGGATATTTTTATACATTTTAAAATTGCTTAGTTTTGGAATAGAAAATATATATTAGAACCATAAAATGTAAGTTGAAACCATAAAGTGTATATTGGAACCAAAAATTTTGCAATCAAATGTAATTCATTATGAAGTGCTATGTAATTTTTTCTCATTTTAATTTCTGTTATAGCTCTTTGTTCAATTATTTTCCATAACAATGTATAAGTAAAAGCAATCAAAATGAAACCAAATGCAAGACTTAGCAGTGTAGAATGTCCAAAATTCTTTTGCAAAGTTTTCTCAAGATGACCAAACTTGGACTATCTTAGGACATAGAAAAATGTTGAGGATATGTGCATCCCCATTCCTTTGTGCAAATTGAAAACTTTTGTTGAATTTTAAAGTATAAACATTGTTAGGAAACTAGACACTTCCCAACATAAAATAACTAGTAAATTCAATAACATTATACAAGATTTTAATAACATAAATAATTCAAATAGATAGAATACTAAACATATATGAGACAAAATACTAGATTTATGTGGTAACACTTTAGAAGAGATAAAGAAATATCTATGGTGTAATATATTAGGTTTTATCAATTCAAGATGATTAGATTAAAACCAAATTTGTTATTAACTACTTTAGCTCTCCAAAAAGATAAAGACATCTAATTGACAAAGTACAATTAGGGTTCCTCCTCATAAAAATAGAGTGGTTAAATACCATTAGGATTTTCCTTCCTAAAAATAAAATTTAGTGGAATTCATCTTTCTAGAAACAGAGGTTTAATTCCTTGATTTCTATCTTTGAGGGCATTGCCCCTGCCACAACCCCCTATCAGGAAGTGGGCTACAAACAACACTATAGAAATATCCAATATTTAATTTTGTTGCCACATATCTAATAAACATTATTATAATTACTAAAAAATTTATAAATTATTGTTAGCTTGTTGAAGTTCCATGTTCATCAAATGCATCAAGTGTTATGATATATGAGTGATGAGTCCTCTTATCATTCCCAACATTTTTTTTTAAAATATTTAGAAATATTGGTTTGTGGTTTATATGTCGATAATGTCATGTGTTTTCTAAATTTATGTTGAGTATGTCATTATTATATGTCATATCTATGTCAACAATGTCATTCTTTTTGTACAATTATAATTTATTGTTGAAAATATTATTATTACTATTTTGTACATTACATTTATATTTTTCAAATTCTCTGTTGTCATATAAATTTCATTAAAATTGTGATTGTTTTCTAATTATTAGTGTTCCTATGGCCCTAATGAAAAAAGAAACAAACTAGCTAAATGTGATAGGAAAAGACATCAAAAACTAAGTTTGAAAAAAGCTTGTGGATATCACTTCCTAGTGAAGATATCCCACAATAGATACAACATAAATATTCTTATATATAATGAATAGAGGCACACTAACAAGAATGGATATATTTTCAATGGGTGTGATGACCATTCAATAAATTCTCATACTTTGTATACCCCATATTTGTTTAAAACAACTGAATAAATATATTGAGTCTTTATTTTTGTTGGGTGTCTCTATTGACACCATTTTTTAGAGACATTAATTAGACAATGGTTTGAAGGACACGATGATCTCATGAACACCATTTTACTCAAGTAAGATGTAATCAATACATGGAATAGTGTTATTGGAATTGTCTCAAAAAATAATTCCAATGTTGTTGTAATCATTGGTATGTTGATGAAGCAGAAAATATGTTATATTATAAGGACCACTTGGTGATTCTATTATTTTCTTATGTGAATTCAAACACCATGAAAATTAGAGATGATGGTAAAGAATTCACATAACTTAGTCATCTCTATGGATGTAACATTTTTAACAAATAAATATAATATAGGTTATATAATTTGGTAAAGTTTTTATTATTGATTGGTGTCTCCATTGACATTGTATTTTAGATTCCTTATTTGGACAATTTTTGGAAGGACATAATGACCTCATACCATTATGCTTAGGAAATATGTACCAAATACATGGAATAAAGTTAGGGGAATTGTGTTACAAAAGGATCTGATGACTTTATTAGTTGGAATGTTTGGTGTGTTGATGAAGTGGAAAATGTGTTTAATTACCAAAAACCACTTGGTAATGTTCTTATATGAATTCAAAAACTATGAAAATTAAATATGATGGTAAATCATTCAAAAAATTCAATCATCTATATGGATGCAACTTTCTCAACAAAAAATATAGTATAACTTACAGACATTGGTAAAGTTAGAATTAATATAATATTATATTTATAGTGGCTATAATTTCTAACATGTTCATTCAATTCATTGCCATGGTACCAATTGTACACCTTAATGGGGTTTGATGAGAAACAAGGTGAAGTCTCAGTTACATGAGTTATTTCTTCCATAAATAGATTAGGCAACATTAAGAATTGGTTGATAGAAGTGTAGAGAAGTGGAAAATGGTTTCACCCAGACTGTAAGGTTAGTATGTTCATCATTGATGATGTAGTGGCTAAGATAAACTCAACAAGGAAAGATAATTTATGTTTTTATCATTACTTCATATGTAGTAACTACCTTCAAAAGTATGTTTGGGAGATTAATGCATTTTTTTCATCATATTACATTTGAGGATTATAATTTGTTGAGGGGATGTTGGAATGTGTTTTGATTTCAAATCCTCCTCTGGATTTGGCATGTAATAAAGTCATGGTTGAATAATTTTTATAGGTACACCTCTTCTAGGGAGGTTGGTATGTATATGTTTAATTAACATGGAAAAATATTACATGTTGATTTGATTGATAATGTGATGATATATAGTCTCACTGCAAATTTTGAGGTTGTGTTCCATGTAGAAAAGTTCAAGGAATATTTCAAAAGGAAATGATCTCAAAGTGTGAGTTGAACTAGCGACCTCATTGTATATGTTCTATTTTATTGTATATATATATGTTTCCATTCTAACATATTATTTTATGTAAAACCAATTGAAATTATGTTACAGTTATGCACACTAACCATTTCTATCGATTTAGTCATGCAAACTAGAAAACCAATGCAACCATTGATACATCAAAAACATATTTATTATAGTTCACTCTTAGAAATATAACAAGCAAATGTATTTTTCTTTTTTACACCCTTCTAAAAAGGGTTTATCCATTTTAAAAATACAGGTGCATGTTAAATATTTTTGGGTTTATTTGAAATTTCAAAGAGGATATGCATCTTGTAAACTAGGTTGAGATGGATATGGAAATACATGATATGGATTTCCATGTTCATGCACATGTGAAAGAAATTAATAAGGTAAGGTGCCAATCTAACACTGGGAATTGGTACATTGTCAGCAAGTTTAGGCCAGATTTCCATGTTTATGATTGTTCATTGTCTAGGAATGGAAACATCTACAAGCATGTAACTAAGGTGATGTCCTTAGATAACAAAGTAGAAAATGATGACACTTATTGGATTTTTGAATCCTATATTGAGTCTCTTTTGGTTGATATGATGGACATGTTTTTCACACAACCTGAAGTTCATCATACTATACCCAATGAGTTTATTAGAGAATATGATCAATGCTCTATACTATGTTGAGAAAATTCAATGTGATATGGAATCAGATGTTGTGGCTGATGAAGTGCAATATGATAGGTGTGAATAAAAGGTCGTAGATGGGATTATGCAATATGAGATTATAAAATAGCATCTATAATTTCTTTAGTCATTGGTAAACATGACATAGATAGGTATAAGATAAGTAAAGCCTTTTATGCATCAACTCCAACTTTACGAAAATAATTAAAATTTGATATATGATTTGCATATGATATGACATATGACATTTCATTTGCATTGAGCCACTTCAAAATAAATCACCATGGCTTAACCCATCCTCTCACAGGGTGAGGGGATGTGGTCATCATGGAGGATGGTGGCTAATAATAAAAAATATTAACCACCATGTTAAATAATATGAAAGGTTTAAATTTTCACAAACAATTGAAACTAAAGGTCATTGTCTTTCCAAGCTAAGCAATAAGGGCAAGAAAATGACTCCAGAAGGTTGCATGGAAATACATTTAATATATGTAAAAGATATTATTATATTTTATTATCTTTATATTTTGATTATTTTTTGTATTTTTCATAATATAATATCCACAACTCATAATTAAATGTAAATAAAAATTGTACATTTTGAAGTTGCTTCTCATGCTACTCCTGAAAGTGAATCACAACCTGCGACTGATCTAATTCTTTGTAAACTATCATTTTTCAACATGTGGAATCTAATAACATGATGAAAAGGTGATTAGATCCGGTATTTATTTTTTGAAATCCTTAGAAAACATAATTTAAAACTGTCATTACTATATTTGTGTGATTATATCGATTATCCTAGTTAATTCTTTTATACATTTAAAGAAAATGTGACACAGCCATATGGAATGCCTCAAGCTCTTTTAGCATTGGCATTAGAGAATTCCATAGAATTAGATTTATAGTAGCATTTGATGAGGGATAAAAATGCAATGTCTTAGATTCACAATTATGATCTTTATTGAGATATCCCTTTACTGAATGGTTTTCAATGTACTTTATTTTCCATTACGGTAAAATCCTAAATGTGCTTTTCATCAAGAATTAATATATTGATGATATTTAAAATTAATAACTTAAAAAAATTTAAAATAACTCGTGACTTATTATATGTATGTATGGATGATGTAAGGTTAATTTATTTTTGTTGATTATAGCCTTTGTTAGGCCTTGGGTGTAAAAGTAAATTTGTTGGTGTTAAGCCACACTTAGACTGAAGACGAAATGGTCCAAGACGGGCTAGTAGCTCAGTGGTAGAGCACTCTAGTAGCGTATGGAAGGTCCTAGGTTTGATTCCTCGCTGGTCCATGTCTCAACCTAGTATCAGAGCCAGGCCTAGGCTAGGAGCCCCAAGCACACGAGAGGTGTGGCTTAAGGGGGGGTGTTGGTGTTAAGCTACACTCGAACTGAAGATGGATTGGTCCAAGAGGGGCCAGTAGGTCAGTGGTAGAGCACTCCAACAGCGTATGGAAGGTCCTAGGTTTGAGTCCTAGTTGGTCCATGTCTCAATAAAATTGACATATTAGTCTATTGTATAATAGGAGTCATGTTTTTTTCAAAGAGCTTGTTTCCCTGTTTTGGTCTAATGTAATTCAATTAACTTGTAGTTTGTATTAATGAAATATATTATTTTTCTTTGTGAAAAAAAAATGTATAATTTCGAGTACTAGAAAAACAAAACTATGTATAATTTAAAGTATTAGGGAAACAAAACTAATTTGAAGTTTGTATTAATGAAATATATTCTTTTTTCTTTATGAAAAAATATGTATAATTTAAAGTACTAGGGAAACACACTGCATTTAGGAATCTCCAAACATAATTTCATGTTAGAAGAACCACATTAATCTATGTGCTTGATCAAAATTTATATTTATGTTATAGGAAGAAAACTAAGAATGTAGTTGAAGTAGTGATACATTACGAATAATTGTCTATGTTTGAATTTATTATATAAGTATTAATTTAAAAAAAAATAATAATATGAAAATAATTTGAATTTTTTATAATATTTAAATAATTTGATTTATAACTTATTATTCATTCTATTGATAACCATTTTTAATTGGCGTATTTATATTATGCATTGATGATGTGAATTGGTATTGATTAATCGACAATGATAAAAATTCATAAGGCCAAGATTTAATTTTCATCCATATTCTTTTTTGTCCTCCCGTAAATAGAATCGATTGTTTTATTTTATAATGGGGATTGATCAATGTGGGTTTTTGGGATGGTATCTATACAAAAAAAGACATTCTTTTGTTATAGTTGGGGTGTGGTATTGTCTCTTTATATTTATCAATGAATTGGGGATTAGATTGGAGGATCCCAAGACCCATCTTATGGAGGATATCAATTTTTTTGGGAAGAGATATATTATATTCGAGGTAAGATAAAAAATAAGACGTCATTGTGGAAAAAGCTATCAAAGTGGAAGAAAAACTATTGTTTGTCATCACTCTTTGTCTTCCTTGATTATGTGGATTCAAAAGATAAGAATACAAGTATAAAACAAGTAGGACATGCATAAAAAGGGGTGGTAGTGGCACATGAAGTCTCCATATAAGTGGTTTGAATATAGTATAGAGACTCCCTGTCAGGGTCAATGCTTGATGTTTAATATGTTGAATTAAAATATTAGCATTCATTTGACCCCAAGGGTTTTGGTTAGTAATATGAAATAAGTAGTTTTCAATCACTGACCTGGATTCTATTATATTTGAGTTTATTGGATAGTTTCAAAAAGTGACTATGGGTAAATATTGAGGAAGGGGTCACATTTCTTCATATTAACCAAGAAAAACACACCTCAAATATTATGGATCCATGCCCTCCCCTATGTCCCACTTCGAGAGGTGTTCCTCAATTAATTTAAACAATAAAATAATATATTATTTTTTTCTCATAAATTATGGTGTAATGGTTCAAATAAAAGAATTCATATTATAGAAACCCAGGTTAATATACTAAAATAATCAAACTATCTAAAATAAAGAAATCTAAACTAATTTAATAACATAATGGAGGTATGAGGATTGAAAATCCTAGTTATGTATCAATCTATTAATCCTACAATTAACATATATCAAAAATAATAATTGGACTCACAAAATACCTTAAAGATAAATCAAGTCTAAATCATGATGTGTGCCTCCTCTCTCACTATATAGATTATTCCCATCATGTCCAAATACTCAAGGGAAAATGAGAATTTTTATGCATAAAACTTGTCACAAAGTAAACAAACTGAAAATTGAGGAGTGTGTAAAGTAATTCCATTGGAAGAGTAAAATATAATGACCAAAAAAGGGTGATAATGAAACTAAAAATAGCTCATAGACATTCATAGAGGTGTGTTCCATTGATAATATAAGTAATGGAAATAGGAATAACTTCAATAATATGTTTTTTTTTAGGACTTTAACTATAGTATTTCATACAAATAAGACCTATGTTAGTGCCCAAAATTACATTGAGCAATTGTGCCCTTGTTGATTATAATTTTTTGAAGTGTTTACCCCATTTCTTATCTATGAGTGCTCACTTGAGATCAAGATATCCTATTTTTGCCTCAAATGAATGAATTGAACATCGACAACATTAGCAAGAACCTAGCTATGACCCCTCTTTCATCCTAGATGCCATCAGAACCTTCATCATCTTTCTTTACTGCTAAATTTGTTAGAAAATGTCTATGAAATCCACTAGATATATGAGGGAAGCTTCTATAAGTTCAACAAACACATGATCAAGGAATACCCCTCACCTTTTATAGAAGCCATTACACCATAGGTTGATAATGATCATGTGTATTATGGAATTATTGATGACAATATAAATGTAGCAGTTTATGATGCATCACAAGATGTCAAATTATAGACAATCTTCTGAAAGGAACACTCACTCTGCAACATGCCTTGTGTCCATGGATCTTATATGAGGCACACATCACTGTTGTTAGAACTTCAAGTTGTGCCATTAATTGAAATAAAGGTGCTTTATGCATGATACTTAGATTAAATATACCAAACCCAAAATATACCATGTAGCATAATCTTAAGAGCTCGCAGATGAACTAGCCATTGGAATTCAAATCCATGGGCTATGTGTAAAAATCCTTCATCTTGTAAGCAAGTTCATTCAAATCTGAGTCAATATACATCCTAATATGATCCAATATATTCCATGAGATGATGTCTCATATCCTAAACACAACCCAAGAATCTTCTTAGATGCCACGTGCTTCTTTCAGATACACCTTAGATCAATGTGGAAGCTCCTAAGCTGTAAGATCTAAGACTCATGAGAGATTTATAAGATTGACACTTGGAAGCACCTGGACCATCTGATCTAAAATTCAATGGTGTGAAGTTTTCCAAGGCCCCATCGGAGAGTGACATGTGTCCCTTTAAAGGACACATGTCATGCTCATGTTACTCCTATCTGACAATCCAAATGATTACTCTGAGAGCCCACTAAGAAGATGTGTGTTTGCACTAGACCCGTAATATGATGCAAAAGTGATGGTCCAAAAGTGAGAAACAATGTTTTAAAACAAATTAGAGGAAATTAGAGGAAAATGCAAACACCCAAATGATCCTTGAAACCCTAGAGCATACACTGCACTTAGAATCTCAAATACATTTCCCTATCAATTCATGAACCTAGGGTGCCCTTAGAAGGTATTCAATAACATATTTCCAAATATAACTATAGAAAGGTATTTATAACCTAGAATTATGCTCAAAATGACAACCAATAATGAACACAAACCCAAATATCCAATCAACATAACATGCAAAAAACATTGTTATACTTCATCAATAAGAAATAGTAAAAAACCATAAGCATTTTCATTAACTTGAAAGAAAATATTATATAAATCAATGTTTATAAAATTTTGTCAAGGGGACAAGCATGGTGGATTTGCTCCATGTTGGACAAGGGTGAGATAAAAACATGCTCTTAGATCTTGCTAATGGTTGTACAAATGCAACCAGCATAGCAAGAGAGATAAAATACACATAATAGTGATCACAAATTTGGAAGAGCCTATACATAGGAAAAACAAAGACCAGAAACAACCTAGAGTAGAGGAGAAGCCTTCTATTTATACATTTTTTACACCTATTTGTAATCCAAGAATGGGGTTTGCATTTTGTAAATTTACAAAATTACAATCAAGACCCCAAAGTCCCACCAAGATGCTCCTAGCTGGAATATGCTTTTTACCATGCCCAAAATCTTTACCATTTGTAAGAAAAATTATTGCTCTAACTACCTCTACAAGGAATGATTAATATTTTTAACAAAAAATTTGATTTCTTGACTGGTGATTACTTTTGCTTGATCTAGAAAGAGAATATTCATGGTGAAAGCCAAACAATCCATTTGTCTTTTGTGCAACTGCTTAGAGATGCCCTCCCATTATTCATGTAAAACTAGAAACTTCTGGATAACTAATCTTCCTCTTGTGCATGATAAATAAAGCCCATTGCCTTGTGATGATTACATTAGAATAATCCAACTGTGATAGAATAAAATAATGATCCACTACCATTTTGAAAATATAATTGGAATGGGCCACCTTGGCCTCATAAACCGTGGCCTTTAATGTCCTCTAATTAAAAAAATAATTACAAATAATCATTTCACACACACACAGACACACACACACTCTACATTCTCATGCTTAAAATTTATATCTTTTTAAATAAATGTATTTAAAAAACTAAAAAATCATATAAATTTATTAAAAAACTATTTTGGTTGATCCATAAGTTCGAACCACCAAACCTAAAATCAACCAATTCAATTTTGGAAGGAAACTAAAAAATATCAAAACAAAAATTTTAAATAAGGTATATGCCTTTTATAAAACTGTAAACATCCATTAGAAATTGTGTGAGCCATTTAGAGTAGAGTACACCATTTGTAAATGGTATTCTCCCTTCTATAGAGGGCATGCACTTTATTTACAAGTAATAAATTTTAATAAAAGCACTATTTTGTTGCAATCTACATAATTCAAATATCTTTGGATGTTGTTGTTTTTTTCTTGTTTTGTTTTGTTGTGTTATTTGTTTTTTTATTAACTTTTGCATCTTTATTTGTTCCATTCCTTTTACAAATGAATAGTAATGTAATAAAAAATAAAAATTTAAGAAATTATTTTTTAAGTATATATTTATTTATAAATTAATAAAAATTATAAATTATGTTATATTATTATAATTTTCAATAATTAATTAATATATTAAATAAATAATTTTAATATTAAAAAAAAAAAACTCATCAAATCTAATATAGTTACTTTTAAAGATATTGGTGTTTAGATATTTTATGTATAATTATAAATGTTTATATTGACATAGGATGAATTCTTATTAAACTAAATATGATAAATTTAAAAACAATAACTTGATTAATAAGTATTAATAATAAAATGCATGAAACAATTATATTTTTACAAAATGTAAATAGTTTTAAAGTGAAGTACTCAAAACCCCAATGTTACTTATAAAACTTACAAAATTATATATATGTGTATGAATTATTTACCCTGTATGCTTATGCAAATTATATAATAATATTTGATTATTTTTTAAATTTAAACTAAATTTGAGATGCATTAAACCATAGACCTGCCTAGTTACTAAGATGAAAGAAGGAATTATTAATTTGTACCTTTAATATTTATTATCATTCCATGTTTAGAGTGAGTTTTTAGTGTCTACATCTATACAAAAATTTTAGGTAAGTTATAAATAATCATATTATTACATATTTTGTTAGAAAAAAATAGCATTAACAATAATTGTAAAACAGAAAGTATATTAAAATGAAATACTCAATAATTTAATGTTGAGTATCAAATGTCACCCAAATTTGCATACTTGACATAATTATATATCTTTATAAATTCTTTCGTAGTAGTATTAAAAAAAAATAAACAAGCATACAACCATTCCATTGTAATAGGGAATAATGAAAAACACACGAAAACAAAGAAGTTAATATTTGGATAGGATGTACATGATTCAAAAATAAATGCACTTTGTAAAACATAGTGACACAATTTTATGATATTACAATATGGAATTACTTTGGGATATCAATGTTAAAATATGAGGTTAATAATCATTGTTATTATTTACGTTTTTTAAGTGTTAATTTTGTTGGATGTGGGAAGATATATGATTAGAATTTGTGATTAATAAATTTTAATTAAGGAAATATAAAATAAGGTGAGGAAGGAATTTATGGAAATTTTTTAAAAGGTTGAAGGAGCTTTGAAATAATGTTTAAGAATAAATCTTTATTTTAATGGAAATATGTTTGGAAAGGTGGGAATCACTTTTATCTTGTTAGTTTTGGTTTCATGCATTTGAGGTGTAATGTAAAATAATTTTGTCAGGGTTGGCATAACCAAAACAACTAAAAAATATCCATTTGTTTGAGGAATATGTATTTTTTATTTCGAAACTCTATTTTTGGTAGGGCATTGGAAAAGGTGAACTGATTGGGTTAAACACATGTTTTCATTAAATAGCATGTGTGGTTGGGTTGATAGATTTATTAAAGAAAAAAACATTTGATATATTTCTTGTGAACAAACTATATCTTACTTTGAATATTAAATTTAAATTTTTAAATAATTATATATTTATGTCAAAGATCAAATAGAATAGTCAGTCAATTTATATATACATAGAATTTTTTTAGAGATTAGCTAATGCAATTATCTATTTCATCTAGGATTAACCCTGGCACTAAATAATATTTTAGGCTTTTATTCTTAAGACTATCTTTGACAATGACTATGATTATTGATTCAGAATAAATGAAATATACA
Source organism: Torreya grandis (assembly GCA_037957365.1). Lineage (NCBI taxonomy): Eukaryota > Viridiplantae > Streptophyta > Pinopsida > Cupressales > Taxaceae > Torreya > Torreya grandis. The sequence goes on along the minus strand of JARHVA010006920.1, from coordinate 96,819 downwards.
TTATAACAATCACATCTTCCACAATGAAATAAAGATCTAACTATAAAGTGTGTTTGAGAGTAACGTTTAACCAAAATATTTTATAAATAAATGAATATGTGATAAAATACATTATAATATAATACATATATTCATAAAAATTGTAAATAATCCCAAACAAATCTAATATAATATCTAACTTAATTACAATAAAATTTATGTTAGAATGTAGGAATAATTATGAAAATAGATTTAAGAAGAACATCTTATTTGTCTTGAATTTGGAGACACTTTTCATAAACATACAACACAACACTTTTAGGCAATTAGGATAAAAACTTAAAAAATAAGAAAAAACAAAAATTATTCACTCATGCATTATTCTAAAAATATTAGTTCCTTATTTTGAAAAATGTTATGTAATGGTTTTGGAAACTTTTACATAGGTAAAATTTGATTTGATGATTTTTTTGGTTTGCTTAAGGGTCTCAAAAATATTGTTCACTTTTCTAAAATTTTACATAAATATTTGGGAAAAATAATTCCATATCCAAACCCATGACAAAGTATAACATACCCCAAAAACTAGGGGGAGGGGAGGGGGTGTATTTAAGAGCCTCTATTATCCTTCAATTACTATTAAGCTCTCAAGCAAGGAACAAATTTACAAATTAGCACTTGATGCATGTGTCAAGAAGTAGTCTAGTGAGTGTAGGGGTTATTATTATACAACTTTTCCCACTAGAATGGATGTATGGAAAAGAAATATGTGCTTCAATTTTGATTAAATTTTATTATAAAAATGTGGATTAACTACTCCTGTACTTTCACAAAATATAACTATAATAAATGTGAAGTTATTTGTTATTTTTCATGTCCTATATGCACTAATACACTTATGTATTTATTAAAAAAATTAAATTCAACCTATGACCTTAGTAGCATGGAAGTCAACATATAACAAGAAGAAACACTAACAAATCAGAAATTCAAAACAAGAGAATCCTTAAATAAAAATCACAAGAACCCACCTCAAAAATGTATGGTTCTAAATAAAGGCCTAGAAACCAAGTAAAACAAATAATGGAAAAGAAAGAACAAAGAAAAAGGAATGAAGAGAAAAAAGAATAAGAAAAAAAAACCCCACTAAAAATCAATAAACATGTAATTCCCTTAAAATAATGCAATTTTATAACTAATAACTCTCATATTTTAAAAATCAAATCTCTACACTATTTAACAATTCTATATATATATATATATATAATAATTTTATTTTTATAGACATAAATAATCATCCTCAATTTTATACATTGATTTTTTCCAATTTCACTATACACCACACAACAAAAAAGGAAGAAAGAAAAAAAAAAAATCATCAATAAATTATAAATACCTACAATACCTTCTCAAACACCTGATTTAATATTTTAATGAAAAAATTACAGGCTCATTACCCTAAGGTTAAAGGTACCAAACTTTTAAGAGGCGAAGCTTCCCACCACATTCGGTGCGATTCAGTGGGTACGACCGTACGAGAGAATCTTAAAGCAGGCTCGTTAAACACGCAAAAGTCTTTTGACTTCAAGAGAGGATACTTAGTGTCGCCATTTTCAATGTTAAGTACAATGGATAATTCCAACATTTCGATCCCCTACCAACCATTTAACTTACCTACTATTCCCTGTTTCCTTGTTGGTCGACATTTCTACCTTGCAAATACTTCCACATAGTTTATGGTATAATCAGGGCCTTCAATTTACACTGTTGAAAACAAGTTCAACAGTATTTCAGATGCGAATTTTCATTTTGTGCTTCAGCGTCCGTGTGCCGGTGAGATCTTAAAATACAGTGTTTCTGAGCATCATAATGAACGATCCTTGCAATGTTTCATCTTCTGCGGCATACAGAAGAAGGGAAGTAAGGCAAAATAAGCGACCATTAAGTGCTAAGTGCTTCAGTATTGAGTCCGTTATTGCACTCTTCTGCCTGACTGCCACATTATTAATTCTTCCTTTAATACTGCCGCCTCTGCCTCCCCCTCCTGTAATATTATTGCTGGTTCCAGTTGGTATAATGGTTGTGCTGGTGATTTTGGCTTTGATGTCCGGTGATGGCACCGATGAGGCAGTCTCTTTGGTCTGAGAAGCGTTCTTTTGTTTTAAGAAACTGTTAAAAATGACTACGATCTGTTATTGAATTCCTTGAGACGCTTCAGATCCAAAAGTAAAGTCTATTATTTCGTGTATGAAAGCTTGGATTTCACTGACTCTTTATCAGCAAATGAGGATTCCTAAACAGTTATTATTGTAAAGTGCATTTGTGCTACCGGGTATTGAAAATCAAATTAAATTTTTCATTTTGATTTTGAGTTAGTGGATTTATGATTTTGGATTTAGATGATGTGAATTGTATTGTGATTTCAATGTTAATTTTGTTTGATTGATGTGATTAGATTAATTTTATAGTTTGTACAATTTAAAAACTGTTTTGAAATATGCTCACATTTATGTTTGGAGGAATGATTCGGACATTTCAGAGTATATAATATTGCATTTATTTGTTTTCACTTGAATTTGTCCTGTATACAATAAAGTTATGAATTTTAAATATTTTTAATAAAAAGTTGTTTGGTTTTTTGGTTGTATTTTTTTTTTTTTTTTTCTTTTCCTTTCTTCCAATTATTCTAAACATTTTTTAAGTTAAAAATATTTTAAATTCATTTATTAGATAAATGATATTGTGTAATTTTTCTAAATGACATCGTATAAATTTTTATCTAACATATTAATTTTAAATAAATATGGGAGATAAAAATTAAATTAAATAAATGAATGGTTATTGATTTAATTGGTGAAGTTGCTTGGTTCACAAAAAATTCATCAAGGATTAATTTTTATGGTTTGCAAAACATCACATTCAAAAAGGGATGAGATCAGGATCGTGCTCCAGATGACTTTGATGGAATGGATACTCCTCAGTCCTTGGCTCTTGGCTTAAGATTACCATTAAAAAAAAAATTATACGATGATACTCCTCAGTCCTTGGCTCTTGGCTCTTGGCTTAAGATCGTGCTCCAGATGACTTTGATGGACTTGGAACAACTGTTCACCAACATGCAATGCCCATGGTACCGGCTTAGACACCATGATAAATCACAGTTGTCATTTGAAGCACATGGTGCTTGGTCTTGCCATCATCATGAAGTATCAGAAAGAGATACAAGACCAAGGACATGAGGATACTCCAGAAGAGAAGGATCAACCAGAGGGAGATAGCCCTTGATGCCAAGAATACCTCCAACATTGCAAAGGCCTCAGCATCCTCCTTTGCAATTTCAGAGCTCTTTCAAGCCAAGTGCCCCTTTGATCAAGAACAAGTTCACCAACACAGATTCTCCAAGAGAAATTCAAGCACCAAAGATAGAGCCACAGTGGGATATATTGCTGCCCATAGAAGAAAAAGAAAGGGATGAAGAAGTAGAAAGCTCTTTCTACTCAGATCAAGATTACTATCCAAGAGAATGCAGTAATCTTCAAGAAGAAGAAGAAGAAGCATTCCTCCCTTAGAAATTGGTATGTACAAGCATTCCTCCCTTAGAAATTCCACAACTAGCTTATCTAACCCAACTAATTAATGAAAAGTTTTCCCAGTTCATTACTTTAGAAATTAATGGCAGACTTGTAGATGCCCAAATCGACACAGGAGCTTCTCTCTCTTTTGCAAAGTCCCCACTCATCCATGACTGGAAGACATCGGACGAAACCAAGGCTTATAAGAGACTAGATGTCCAAGGGAATAGTTTTATTTGTAATAAATATAAACATCAACAAACCCTTAGGATACAAGACAAAATCCTATTAGGTGGTGCCTTCATATATAGATACTTACCTTATGGCTCAACCACAAAGATTATCATGTTTACTATAGAAAATGAAAGGCTTAGAATTCCTTGCCTTATTTATGCCACTAAACAATTTCTTAGTTCAATGACTTAAATACCTAAGATAATAATCCCTACTGAAATCCAAGATATAGGTGAAAAGATTAAAACCACTATCTATTCTGATAACCCCCAGCAGTTTTGGTTAAAGTCTATGCCTGAGATGGATATTAAAATCATTGAATGCAAACACATGAAAATAAAGAAAAGAATCACAATACCAACACATGATTATACTGATATGGAACTCCAAATCAAAGAACTGGATAATAGTGGTTTTATTGAAAAATCTACATCCCCTTACTATTGCTATGCATTTATGGTTAATAAAAATTCTGAGCAGAAGAGAGGAAAGAAATGAATGGTCACCAATTATAGGCCATTAAACGCCATTACTCAGCCATTTCCATATCATATTCTAGATAAAAGCTATCTATTGGAGAAGGTAGCAACATGTAAGTACTTCTCCCAGTTTGAATGCAAGTTTGGCTTTTATCAAATTAGAGTCAAAGAAATTGACAGGGAAAAGATAGCATTTAATTGTCCTTTCAGCCATTTCCAGTGGATAGTAATGCCTTTTGGCTTGATGAATGCCCCTACATTCTACCAAGCACATATGGATAATATATTCCAAGGCACTTCTAAATTCTTATGTGTATATATTGACAACATACTAATCTTCAGCAATTCCCTTACTGATCATTTCACTCATCTCTCCAAGTTCTTTGAATTGTCACAAAATGCAGGAATTGTCTTAGCATAAACAAAAATTCAGTTATGTAAAACTAAATGCAACTTTCTTGGAATGGTGATCCAAGATTCAAAACTGCAAGTTTAGCCACATATCAAAGAAAGGGTCATTAGTTTTCCAGATATACTGAATAGAACTAAACTTCAAGATTTTTTGGGATTGTTAAACTATCTAAACAACTTTTATCCTAACTCTGGTGAAGACAAGTTTCTGTTACAAGAACTTCTCCAAAAAAAGAAAGTTTACAATTGGAAGGAAAAACATACGGAAGCTATCTGAAACATCAAGTCTAAAGTCATGTCACTTCCTTATTTACATATCCCCAAATCTGATCAAGTGATAGTCTATACTAATGCCTCCGACACTGCATGGGGAGGAGTACTTGTTTGTGTACATAATAATAAAGAATTTGTCTATGATTTCTCCAATGGAGTATTTAGTACTAATGTGCTTAAATGGATTTATTCTGATAAAGAAATCTATGCTGTAAAAAAGCGTTTAGAGAATTTTATCTTAAGACTACTGCACTTGCCCCATTTCATTGTAAAAATTGACTGTACTAGATTTTTGACCTTTAGAGAAAAAGATCATGGTCAAAAAGGTGGTCACGATAAATATTGTAGATGGCAAGCCTTTTTCAATCAGTTTAACTTCTCAGTAGAGAACATTAAAGGTAATGATAATACAATAACAGATTGGCTCAGTAGGAATCCACCTGCCACTCTTATGCATCAACCCATTCCTGGATTTAATTTAACCAAGATTTACAACCAAGGATTTGCATCTCTTAACATTCTTGTATAGGAACAAATCCTTCGAGAAGGGTTGCATCCGAGATTTACTAAGATATCTTATGCAGCAGGACATGATCTAAAAATGTCTTTCACATCAACTATTCAAGGAAACCATCATCAAACACTGGTGTAATAATAATCGAAAGATTAAACAGTGAATTTATTTTCTACCAATTTTTTGAATTATTAAAACGTCCTCTCTGGACATGGACGGTAAAAATTAGGTCTTCACACAATGAACACCTTTATCGATGCATGGCATGATACGGTCCTCACCGTATACATGAAGAAGAAGATCACGAACAAGATACTATTGTCCATATGATCATCAGAAGATAGCTGGAGTGGGAATCTTACTTCTACATCAACCCTCGCCATCAAGCATGCGAAGCTGGACCTCACCATTGGCATCTTTCCAGCACATTCCAGATAAGGTGTCTTTTCCAACCAATCAGTGAAGATGACCTGTTAATAGAAGCGAAAGCAATGTTGGACCCACCAAGCCAGACGTCTTCATCCAGCGACTCTGATAGCATATCATTGTAGCCCAACTTTTGCGCTGTAAAGTATGATGGGGCATGACACCACTTTGGCAGAGATTCTAGACAGGACCTCCCAAAATACTATAAATAAGCCTCTTCTCCATAGAGTTTTCATCAAAAAAAAATTAAGCTTTCAAAATATAGTAGCCTTGTTTCAAGAGTATGCTCTCCTCTTGCCCTTCTTGAAGGATCCTGAGAATCATAAATTCAGACAAGTGTTGTAAAAATTTTGTTTATTAATATATTGAAGTCGTAGCCATTCGGCCCTAGTGAAATGCCTTTGCCATATTGTACCTACAATCCTCAAACTTAAGCAAATGGGCTTCATTAAAAATAGATATGTATTGGATAATTTAATTGTAGTTTGGGAAGGAATTTAATGGGCTTAGGCCTCTTGCCAAAGGATCATCATTTTCAAGTTTTATTTTGAAAAATCTTATGATTAGATCAAATGGCCCTTTATTATCGCTATGTTTAAGGATCTATATTTTGGCCAATTCTTTCTCTTAGTAGTGCAAACTTTGTTTTCTGATGCATCAATGTGCCTCACCATCAATGGGCACAAGTGTAATAGCTTTGAGTTTTGTTTCACTTAATTTGATGTTGTCTAGCTAAGTTAAATAGGTGTTGGAATTTAAATTCTTCACCGAGGACTTAGCTCACTAGAATTAATATAATACGGAATGCCAAGCTTACACCCAACTTCATACATTTTATTTGATGCTTGGTTTATCAAGACCTTCCTCTTAGAGAGCACTTCTTACACATTGCTTTAGACCGGAGCCATTTGAAAATCTCTTTTGGACATGTCCATGAGTTGGATTTAATTGGAAATGGATTTACAACCTTTTCTAACCATTCCACCCAAAACCCTTCTCTTGATGCATTTTTTTTTGGGAGATAAAACTCAATACCCAGATTATATTTCTTTTAAATGAAAATTCTTTAGAATTATAATTTAATTTTAGTTATTTTAAAAACAAAAACTACTTACTCTAAAAATTTTATCAATAAAAAAATGTATATAAATTTATTAATAAAAAATAAAAAAAATAAAGAACTTTAAAATATAGATTACATTCATTATTTCTACCCTTAATAATAAATGTTAGTAATTCACAAATCTTACCTCTTTTAAAAAATACATTAATAAAAAAAATCAATATAAATTAATAACATGAAAGTAAATTCATATTTATTTAATAAGGTTCAAGAAATAATTTTAAAAAAAAATGTTTAATTTTTATAATAATTTAATAATAAATTTATAATAATTTTAAATAATTATCTGAAAAAAATCACATATAAATTAATAATTTGAAAGAAAATTTGAAAATTTTATAATCAAAGAGGTGAAAAACTAAAAATATGGTTATAATATTTATTTAATAAGGTTGAAGAAATAATTTAATAAAAAATGTTTAATTTTTATAATTAATAATTTAATAATAAATTTATAATAATTATATGAAAATAAAAAATCACATATAAATTAATAATTTGAAAGCAAATTTGGAAGATTTATAAGGAAAGAGGGAGGAAAACTAAAAATATGGTTATCTATGCAATTATTATATTGTAGTGTCTATTTCAATGTTAAGGGGTTGACTCCATACACTATAGGTTTGTGGTTTAGAAAAATCAGTATTCTAATTTTTATAATAATTTTATCTTTTTTCAATTATTTATATTTATATTTTTTAGATATTTATACAAATTTAAGTTTAAGTTAAGAAGGTAATGTTCAAATATTTAATACTTGTAAGAGTTATTTAATTATTGGGGGAGTGCTTTTTGTATTGTGAATTTCATCTTTCAATACTAACAATTTCATGATTCCATTTTATCATACTCATAATCAGAGTTACTTCTCTACTCTTTTTTAGTAGGGTATTGGAGTCTATTATCATCAACACATAACAATGTAGCTCATTTATGTAGGGGATGGTCCAGTTGGTAATTTTGCCCAACGAATTTTTAATTGGGGCATCATTGTTTTATTGCTCTTACATGACATAACTCATGATAGTTGAGCAGTTTTTTACCCTCTTTTATCTAAACCTTCTACTTGGACCACCAATGTTTCAAGAATTTGCCTTCATCTCTTTCTAAGGTTGTAGCTTGTGCCTAAATATAAATATTTTTTAATGTAATTTTGGAAACTTTGACTTATAATATGTAAATAACGATTTTTAATTTTAATAAAATCTTTTGATTAACATAAAATTTAAATCGTACATACCAATTGATTGTTTTATTGTTGTGACCATCATTATATTATTATTTGATAATTAATAATAAATATTATAATAATTTCCGATAAAATTATTCAAACCTCAACAATTTTTAATAAATAAATTAATTTTAAAATTCACATATAACACTTTAATAATATAGAAAACATTTAAAGAAAATCTCATCTATGTTACTTATCTTTAAAGTAAATCTCTCTCCCTCAATTTTCGCGTTGGATACACTTTTCTATACATTTAATTTTCTAAGATTTCAACAATGAGTATTAAATTTGAAAACGATGTATCATGGACTAAATTGTCGTACGTTGAAAAATAAAATATCATATTCATGTTGAGTATCTAAACAAAGAATATTAAATTTGAAAACAATGTACCACGAGTCTAAGTTATGACGCGTCATGTGTAATTTTAACTTATTGCGTGAATTTTTAAACATGCAAAGAAACGTCCCACTCGAATATTCTATGAAATCAAATGTAGTTGTCGACGGTAAGCGCATTTAAGCATTTTTGGAGCTTTGCGAGGAAATAAAAACTTACATTGGCCGCGAGGGGATTTAATGGTTCACATTTAAACTAAACTTTGGTTTTTTTATAATTTAGGATTAGTTTAGTATTTCGGAGTTGATTGTTTTAATATGCGGTGAGCTCTTTAACTTTAGGGTAGTGTGAAGTGTGTTTTTATTGTACATTATGGATAAGTCGAAAGTAGATTGTAAGTTGAGAGTCGAATCTACAATTAAGGTTATTTTTGTAAGTTGTTATGATTAAATGAAGTAAATATTAGGGCTTAATTAAATTTTAACATGTTAAAAAAGTGAGTAGATATTGCAATTATCTTGCAATATATCAGTTAGTTTTAAATATATTTGAATGGTTAATTTTATTATTATAATATTGTAAATTGACATAGAAAATAAAGTATCGTTGTCAATAATTGTTAATTTTTTATTCCATTTAGGTTAGCAAGGAAATTGTATGCGTGCACTATACAAAATGTTCAAGTATAAATAAAACATGCAAATTATTTCCTTAAAACTTTTAATACTTTTATAAAATGCAATGAATTTGGAATATGCACAAAATTTAATTTTCAATATAGTCATAAAGATTTTATAACAAACACAAGTTTCCAACATGCATTACATTGTGTTGAAATGAGCAATTTGGAATAGAATTTTAGGGTTATCCAATAACAATAACAATAACAGTCCCTGTGGCGATGACCAAATGGTAAGGGGTGGGATTTACCCATGATGTCCCGTGTTTGAGTCTCCCTTGCTATTGGTAGTTGACTCCTTAGATGGCACTACTTTTGACGGGTCTAGAAGTTTCCCCCAAGTCAAAAAAGAACCGGTTACCGATTTAGATTTAAAAACAAAAACAATAACAATAACAATAAAATTTTGTTACATTTAATTTTGAATATTTTATAAAACGTATATACATTTGAAATGGTTAGGATTTACAGTTTGCCTTGTTTTTGAGATGTTTTATACTTCAAGATGATGCATTTAAAATCTTAGTGACTATTACTTGACCTTATAATATGCTCAACAATATAAAAAGGCACTAGGTTATGTCTTTGAAAAAATACAAAACCAATGCTACAAGCTAGTTTCTAAACTCTTAAACCACTTAAAATTAGAGAAAATTGTTGCCTCTCTCATCAATCAATATATGAAAGGTTCACTTATTATGATTGAAAAGATGAAAATTTGATGTGCATGCACTTTAATTTGTTGGATTTAATTATTCTACTAATCTTGCTAATTTATCCTATAACCGTCATTCTAGATAATTAATTAAATCATTTTTCTCATTAAATATTTCCTACATCCTACTAACCTTTATACATCCCCATGACCAATTAATCACTTCATTAACCTACTAACATCGCAATTAACTACTAATTCTATCTTAGTAATTAGCCACTAACCCTCTTGCCAATTAAAAAATCATATTTAATCCAACTACCACCCTAGCCAACCTACCCCCTAGCCTTTCTTACATCCCAATAAACCTTAAAATCCATTGAAATCCCATCTAATCTCTATTATCCCTTAATCTAATCTAAAAGTCTCTATATCCAGATAAATCTCCCTACAATTCTAAAACTCTCTAAACTAGATGATTCTAAAATAATTAGAAAATCTTCTAAAACTCCATCCATTAACCTATAAATAGCCATGCTTAGAGCTCACTAAGCTAATTAGAAAGATTGTAAGTCTTCCTTGCATCCATATACTAGCCATCTAAAGCAATCACACTCTCTTGCAATCCACTCAAGCATTCAATGAAGCCATTAAAACCATTATCAAGCAATATATAATCAAATCTTTTGGATAATTGATTGTAAAATCTTAGAGGGGAACTATTAAGAACAATATGATGGTAAGGATATATTTCTAAATTTCTAATTGTTCTTATATTTCTCTCTTTTTGATGTTATTATGCTTTAGAATTAAACTTGCTATGTGTAATAGTTTTGATTCATAACTAAAAAATACAATCATACATGATGTATACATTGTCCTTATCCCTTTATATGTTAAAATAACTTTTTTTAAATAAACAATAATCAATCAACATAATTATTATTAAAATTAAAATAAAATATATTATAAAATTAAAAGAATTCAAAAAATTTAAACATAGGTTAGACTTCAGGGATGAGTTTATAGAACAAATAATGAAGTTTACTCTAATTTTTTTATTCTCTACAAGCATTATGCCATTGAACGATCACTTCATGATGGATGTTTTCCAGTTTATATAAGTTTTTGAAATAAATAAATAAGGTTACTCTCTGTTAGCATTTTTTCACTAAATGACCAATTCAGGAAAAAAAATTAATTTACACAAGTTTTCATAAGTTTGTGAAAAAAAATAAAAGTTATTTTATTTATATAAGTGTAACTTTGACAGTTATTAATATTATTATAAACTATATTATAATATGCATGAAAATTTATTTAATAATTGTTAAGAAATTGTGTATAATTACACAAGAAATGAACTTGTGTATAGTAAAAATGAGTTCCTTTAATAAAATAAAATATGAATTATTTGACATTTCATACTCTTCTACACACATTTAGTAATGAATATGCATATGGATGAACAAAGTTAAAATTAATAAATAAATATAAAAAATGCATAAAATATGTTAGATCAATGACATATTGTAGGGAAATAATTTTCATTTTACACATAAAGTACATATTATTTTTAAATGAATTCTTAATTCAATTTTATTTTTGCTATTTTTAACATTTTACGAATCCTTAACCTTGGAATAGAACAATTTCGTTAAAACCGTAAAATGTACGTTGGAACAATAAAGCTACGTTAGAACTACAAACCTTGTAATCAAACTTAATTGAGTATCGGGTGCTATGTAATTTATTTTGTTGATAATTTTGTGTTCATTTTTTTTTCATAGCAAGGGTTAAGACAAGCAATCAAAATGGAACCAAATGTAAGACTTATAAGTGCATAGTGTTCCAAATTTAGAATATAATAGGAAACATAAAAAGCATTGGAGATATGTGTGTCACCATTCCCTTGTGTAGAATAAAACATTATGTTGAGGGAGAGAGTAGGAACACTACTATACCAATTAATGTTATTGTAAAGTTTTGCAAGTTTGTCGAAGCTCTATTCTCTTTAGATGTATCAAGTGTAAATATATATGAGTGGTGATTGCCCTTATCATTGCCAAATATTTATTTGTTTAAAAGTTTTAAATGTTGTTTTGTGATTTCTATGGTGATAATGCCATTGCTTTTGGTGGTTGATAATTTTATGTTGATTATGTCATTCCTATATGTTATATTTATGTTGAGAATGTCATTTTTTTTCATTTATAATTTATTACAAAGAAATTGATATTATTATTTCTTGATATTATTTTATTTTTTAAGTTTTATGTTAACATATCAATTTTATTCGAATTATTATTTTTTGCTAATTATTGGTTTACTTATGGCTCTAATGGCAAGAGAAATGAACCAAATAAATATATAAAAAGCTAAGTTTGAAAAGAGATTGTGAGTGTCACTTCCTAATGAAAGTATTCCACAATAGAGACAATGTTTCCATTCATATATATAATTAATGGAGGCATGTTGATAAGAATGAATATATTTTATATGGGTGTGATGACCCTTCGGTAAATCCCCATATTTTGCATGTCCTTTATATGTCCAAAATAACTAATAAATATATTGAGTGGACTTTTTGTTGATGTATTCCCCATTGACAAAAATTTTAAAACAATGCTTGGAAAAGGTTTTAAAGGACATGATGAGATCATAGGATACCATTATATTAGGAATGATGTAATCAATGTATGTAATTGATTTATGGTAATTATGTCATAAAAGGATTCCAATGATTTTACTAATTGTAACTTTAGTATTTTGATGAATATTTTGATGAGGTGGGAAATATGTTATATTATCAAAAACTAGTTGATGATGATATTCCTTGTTTTATGAGAATTCAAACACCATGGAAATTAAAGATGATAGTAAAACATTCAAAGAAACTAAATATTTCAATGGATGAAACATTCTTAACAACAAAATATATTGTAAGTTATATGCATTGGTAAAGTTAGAATTAATTTCGTTTTATATTAATAAGATGACTAAAATTATTAACATATTTATTCAATTCATTATCACAGTATTATTTGTACACCTTGATGGATTTTGATGAGAAACAATGTGGAGTCCTAGTTGCATGGGTTAATTCTTCCGGAAAAAAGGTAGACAACGTTAAGATTTAGTTGAGATAATTGTATAAACATGGAAAAATGTTTTGCCTAGATTATAAGGCTAATGCATTCATCATTGATGATATACTTTCTTCATCGTTAATGATACAATTTCCAAAATTGATGTAATAAGGAAAGTTAATATATGTTTAAATATCATTACTTCATATGTATTAAATTTGGAATATTAATGTACTTTTTTTGGTATATAAATATGATTTGAATATTATAATCTGTTGAGTCGATGTAGAAATGTCTTTAGTTTTCATGTCCTTTATATTTGTCATGTGAGAAGGGAATGGTTTAAGAATGTCTATAGGTACAAATATTATAATGTAAAGTGTGAGTTTGATACGTCTGTTACCAATTTCAACCTTTTAGGTAGCTAAAATGATGTGTTAGGAGGATTTAATGAAATAATTTAATTTTTTCAATGATCATTTGTTAAAGAATTTCATTTGTTAATGATCATTTGGAACTTGGACACCTCATGACACAATTTGTATGCCTCTCTCATCAAAGAAATAAAGAAGGATATTAGTATTATTTCTTCTATTCAAGCATAAAGTTATTGTCTACAAGCGTTTCTTCATTCAATGGCTACCACAAGATGGATTATTTTCAATTTGCATAAGTTTATGAAAGGAAAAGATAATATTATTCTTTAAAATTGTAATCTTATGCTTTGGAGGCATTCTGCCATTGAGAGACACCTCATTATAGCTTTCTTTTTAGTTTGCATAAGTTTATTAAAAAAATAAGGTTACTTTCTGCAAGTATAATATTATTATCTACAAGTGTTCTGCTATTGAACAACTACTTTATGACAAACATTTTTCAATATACATAAGTTTATGAGATAAAAGTCATTTAATAAATAAAGTTATTCTCTGCAAATATAATATTATTATCTACAAGTGTTTTTCCGTTGAGCAACCACTTCATGACAAACATTTTTTAGTATGCATAAGTCTATGAAATAAAATTCATAATTTTATTCTTTGTAAGCATTTCTAAAAACATTCCACCATTGAAGTATTTGAAATATAAATAAATTAAGAGCATAGGCATAGTCACACATTTTTGAGATGTTATTCTTCTACATTACAATAAAAAACAAAAAGTGAAATAGTAAGGTGAGAGATTGATTTACTTAAATTATATTAAAAATACTTAAAATTATTATTTATCAAAATATATTATAAGTTTGAATGAAAAACAATATTATAGTTAAGTTCCAACCATTAAATGAAATATGGCACCTCCCCGGTTCTCTTAATTTTTGTTTTTTTTTGCATTAACAAAAATCTAGTAGAGTTTGTTATTTAATTATTATTTTTTATGTAGGATTTGGTTTTTCTTTTATAGGACCAAATATGGTCGTAACAGTGATGAATAATTACTAAATGGTTCTATGATTAGATTATTATTATTTTTTTAATATCTTAAAAAAATATTGAGTTCATATTATGTCTTTCATTCAATGTTTGGAATTAAAGTCTATTTTTGTGGTTAATGTGATTTTTTTAAAAATATTTGGGGACGGTTCGATATTCCTCAAATTATTAAATGGTCTTAAACATGAAGTTTGATATATTAAATAAATATTTTATAAAATTGTATTTTTTCATTATTTAATACATTTAATTTTATTAATTTATATTTATTTTATCAAAACATTTTTAAACTACAAAAATGTATATATGAAAAAGCCTAAATCAATAAATAAATTTGAAATATGTATGAATATAATACATTATTGTGATAGTTTTTAAAAATAAATATTATTTTAGACACGTAATTTTTTTTAATGTGATTTTAAATTTCATTTATATCCATATAAAATATTCATACTGAAACATATTTGAACATGTATTTTAGATTTTTTTTAAATTGTCTATATAATTACACAAGAAATAAACCTATATATATAACAAATGAGTTTATTTAATAAAACAAAATACGAATCATTTCACATTTTGTACTTTTTTACACATATTTAGTTTTGAATATGTGCATGAATGAAAAAAATAAAATTAATAAATAAATATGAAAAATGCATAAAATATGATAGATGGATGGCATAATATTAGGATATAAATTATATTTTATACATCATTTACATATTATTGTGAACTAAATTTTTAATTCAACTTCGTTTTGGATATTTTTATACATTTTAAAATTGCTTAGTTTTGTAATAGAAAAAATATTTTGGAACCATAAAATGTAAGTTGAAACCATAAAGTGTATGTTGGAACCAAAAAGTTTGCAATCAAATTTAATTCATTATGAGGTGCTATGTAATTTTTTTTCATTTTAATTTCTGTTATAGCTCTTTATTTAATTATTTTCCATAACAATGTATAAGTAAAAGCATTCAAAATGGAACTAAATGCAAGACTTAGAAGAAGTGTAGAATGTCCAAAATTCTTTTGCAATGTTTTCTCAAAATGACCAAACTTGGACTATCATATGACGTAGAAAAAATGTTGGGGATATGTGCATCCCGATTGCTTTGTGCAAATTGAAATTTTTTGTTGAAGTTGAAAGTATAAACATTGTTAGGAAACTAGACATAAATAATTCAAATAGATAGAATACTAAACATACATGAGACAAAATACTAGATTTATGTGGTAACACCTTAGAAGAGAAAAAGAAATATCTATGGTATAAGATATTAGGTTTTATCAATTCAAGATGAATAGATTACAACCAAATTTGTTATTAACTACTTTAGCTCTCAAAAAAGATAAAGACATCTAATTGACAAAGTACCATTAGGATTCCTCCTCATAAAAATAGTGTGGTTAAATATCATTAGGATTTTCCTTCCTAAAAATAAAATTTGGTGGAATTCATCTTTCTAGAAACAGAGCTTTAACTCCTTGATTTGTGTCTTTGAGGGCATTGCCCCTGCCACAACCCCCTATCAGGCAGTGGGATACAAACAGTACCATAGAAATATCCAATATTTAATTTTGTTGTCACATATCTAATAAATATTATTATAACTATGAATTTTTTTATAAATTATTGTTGGCTTGTTGAATTTCCATGTCCATCAAATGCATCAAGTGTTATGATATATGAGTGATGAGTTCTCTTATCATTCCCAACATTTTTTTTGTTTAATATTTATAAATGTTGGTTTTTGGTTTATATGTCAATAATGTCATGTGTTTTATAAATTTATGTTGAGTATGTCATTATTATATGTCATATCTATGTCAACAATATCATTCTTTTTGTACAATTATAATTTATTGTTGAAAATTTTATTATTACTATTTTGTACCTTACATTTTTATTTTTCAAAATTCTCTGTTGTCATATAAATTTCATTAAAATTGTGATTGTTTTCCAATTATTAGTGTGCCTATGGTCCTAATGAAAAAAGAAACGAACTAGCTAAATGTGATAGGAAAATACATTAAAAAGTAAGTTTGAAAAAAGGTTGTGGATATCACTTCCTAGTGAAGATATCCCACAATAGATACAACATAAATATTCTTATATATAATGAATAGAGGCACACTGATAAGAATGGATATATTTTCAATGGGTGTGATGACCATTCAATAAATTTGTGTACTTTGTATACTCCATATTTGTTTAAAACAACTGAATAAATATATTAAATCTTTATTTTCATTGGGTGTCTCTATTGACACCATTTTTTAGAAATATTAGTTAGACAATGGTTTGAAGGACATGATGATCTCATGAACACCATTTTACTCAAGTAAGATGTAATCAATACATGGAATAGTGTTATTGGAATTGTGTCAAAAAATAATTGTAATGACTTTATTTGTTGTAACCATTGGTATGTTGATGAAGTGGAAAATATGTTATATTATAAAGGACCACTTGGTGATTCTATTATTTTAGTATGTGAATTCAAACACCATGAAAATTAGAGATGATGGTAAAAAATTCACATAACTTAGTCATCTCTATGGATGTAACATTTTAAACAAACAAATATAATATAAGTTATATAAATTAGTAAAGTTTCTATTATTGATTGGTGTCTCCATTGACATTGTATTTTAGATTCCTTATTTGGACAATGTTTTGAAGGACATAA
Source organism: Torreya grandis (assembly GCA_037957365.1). NCBI lineage: Eukaryota > Viridiplantae > Streptophyta > Pinopsida > Cupressales > Taxaceae > Torreya > Torreya grandis. The sequence continues at coordinate 79,677 of JARHVA010006920.1, read as the reverse complement.
TGACCTCATGGGATACCATTCTACTCAATAAATATGTACCAAATACATGGAATAAAGTTAGGGGAATTATGTTACAAAAGGATTCTGATGGCTTTATTAGTTGGAATGTTTGGTGTGTTGATGAAGTGGAAAATGTGTTTAATTACCAAAAACCACTTGGTAATGTTATTCATTTTTATTATATGAATTCAAAAACTGTGTAAATTAAATATGATGGTAAATCATTCAAAAAATTCAATCATCTATATGGATGCAACATTCTCAACAAAAAATATAGTATAACTTATATACATTGGTAAAGTTAGAATTAATATAATATTATATTAATAGTGGCTATAATTTATAACACGTTCATTCAATTCATTGCCATGGTACCAATTGTACACCTTAATGGTGTTGATGAGAAACAAGGTGAAGTCCGAGTTACATGAGTTATTTCTTCCATAAATAGGTTAGGTAACATTAAGAATTGGTTGACAGAAGTGTAGAGAAGTGGAAAATGGTTTCACCCAAATTGTAAGGTTAGTGCATTCATCATTGATGATGTAGTGGTTAAGATATATCCAATAAGAAAAGATAATTTATGTTTTTATCATTACTTCATATGTAGTAACTACCTTGAAAAATATGTTTGGGAGATTAATGTATTTTTTTTCATCATATTACATTTGAGGATTATAATTTGTTGAGGGGATGTTGGAATGTGTTCTGATTCCAAATCCTCCTCTATATTTGGCATGTAATAAAGTCATGGTTGAATAATGTTTATACGTACACCTCTTCTAGGGAGGTTGGTATGTATATGTTTGATAAACATGGAAAAATATTACATGTTGTTTTAATTGAAAAGGTGGATAATGATATATAGACTCACTGCAAATTTTGAGGTTGTGTTCCATGTAGAAAAGTTCAAGGAATATTTCAAAAGGAAATGATCTCAAAGTGTGAGTTGAATTAATGACCTCACTGTATTTCTTATATTTTATTGTACATATATGTTTCCATTCTAACATATTATTTTATTCAAAACCAATTGAAATTATGTTACAGTTATGCATGCTAACCATTTCTATCAATTTAGTCATGCAAACTAGAAAACCAATGCAACCATTTATACATCAAAAACATATTTATTATAATTCACTCCTATAAATATAATAGGCAAATGTATTTGTTTGTTTACACCCTTCTAAAAAAGGTTGATCCATTTTAAAAATACAGGTGCATGTTAAATATTTTTGGGTTTATTTGAAATTTCAAAGAGGATATGCATCTTGAAAACTAGGTTGAGAGGGATAATGAAATACGTGATATGGATTTCCATGTTCATGAACATGTGAATGAAATTAATAAGGTAAGGTGCCAATCTAACACTGGGAATTGGTAAATTTTCACGAACTTTAGGCCATATTTCCATGTTTATGATTAGTCATTGTCTACAAATGGAAACATCTACAAGCATGTAACGAAGGTGATGTCCTTAGATAACAAAGTAGAAAATGATGACACTGATTGAAATTTTGAATCCTATATTGAGTCTCTTTTGGTTGATATGATGGACATGTTTTCCACACAACCTAAATTTCATCATACCATACCCAATGAGTTTACACACACACACACACACACACACACACACACACACACACACACACACACACACACACACACACACACACACACACACACACACACACACACACACACACACACACACGAGGTAGAAATCCATGATTAGCTCATAAACTTGAAATCCATTGTTGAGGTTTGTGATGGAAAGGAACCTTGTTTGGGAAGGACATTTTTCAACTAAAATAAACACGCTCCCTAGAGGATTGGTGAGTTTAGAAGCATCTTTTGATGGAGTGGATAGAATCGAAACTCAAGACTCATTTATCCCAAAAGATATAACTGAGTGTAATTTGGGTTCTCATGATAATCCAAGGAAAGTCTAGCTAGGTACTCACCTAAGTGCAATAGAAAAGCAAACTTACATGCAACTGATAAAAAAAGTACCAAGATCTTTGGGTTTGGTCTTATCTAGATTTGAGATCATATAGGAAGGATTTATTTCAACATGTCATCCCATTAAATCTGAGTAGCAATACCATCAAGTATGTGTATAGATTGATTTACTTCATCTTGGCCACCAAACTATTGGAAACGTTAAGGAGATTAAGGCATGTTGAGAATTTGAAGTTGTCAATTCATGGCAAACATTTGAAACATTTCCTAGATTGAGTTCGTAATTGTGTACATAATTGTATAGTGTCTAGTTTTGTTGCTTCATTATTTCTACTGCCCTTTTACTTTGGGCCTTGTTTACATAGTTCCTTTCATTATTTTTATCATGTGTTAATATTTAGATGCTCTTGGTCTATTTTTATCTTGTTGCCATGTTTTATTGAGCATTCACGAGTGTTTATTGATAAGTTACTCAAATCTTAATTCCAATGTCCCAATGGATTGGCACCCAGTCTTGAATTTTGGGGTTATTTATACACCTGTAGGGGGTGTACATCCCCCGGTGGGAACTAGTGTTAGTTCCCAAAATTTCACTAATAAATTGTGCTCTTGTTGATTATAAGTTCTTGAAGTGTTTAACCCATTTCCTATCTATGAGTGCTCTCCTGAGTTCAAGAGATCCTATTTTTGACTTAAATGATTGTTTAAAACATTAATAATGGCAGTAAGAACCCAATTATAACCCCTATTTCATCCTAGATGCCATCAAAACCTTAAACATCTATCTTTGCTACCAGATCTATGAGAAAATGTCTATGAAATCTACCCTATCTATGAAGGAAACTTCCAAAAGTTCAAAAAGTGCATGATAAAGGAATCCTCCTAGTCTTTTATGGAATCCATTACACTGTACATTGATAATTATCATTTATTTTATGAAATTATTAATGACAACATAAATGTATCATTTTGTGATGCCTTGTGAGATGTCAAATTATAGATAGGATTTTTAAAGGAATACTCACTCTATAGTGTGCCATGTGTCACCATGGAGCTTATTTGATGCACACATCTCTACTATCAAAAATTTAAGCTACATTATTGGCTAAAATAAAGGTGCTCCATGTATGACACTTGGAACAAATATAATAGACCCAAAAGATACCATGTGGTGTCATCCTAAGAGATTACAAATGAACTAGCCTTTGAAATTCAAATCCATAGGCTATGTATAAAAATACCTCATCCTACAATAAATTCTATTCAAATTCAAGCCATCATGCATCCCAATATGATCCAACAGTCCAAGAAATGATGTTGCATGTCTCAAACACAACTCGAGCATCTTCCAAAATGCCACATACTTATTTTGAATATACCTTAGATCAACATGGAAGCTCTCAAGCAATAAAATCCAAGACTCATGAGAGCCTTTTGAGATTGACATGTGGAATCACCTAGACCATTTGATGGAAAAATCAATGGTGTAAATTTGTCTAAGGCCCCTTCAAAGAGTGATGGTGTGAATTCTGGTCTGATGAAGAATTGGGTTAAGTCCTAGATTTTCTACATCTTCCTTTGTCTTCTCTTGCTTTCATATGATTTTATGGAGATGTTAAAGGGGTTCTAGGTTCAGATCAGGACCTGGTTTAATTCCTAGTCAAATCTAGGATTTAAAATGGGTGCTAAGAGAAAAGGAACTCTAAAGATAGATTGTATAGATGCCAAACACCACAAATAATGATGAATCTAACACAAGAAATACTAGATCAAGTATCTTTTCCTGGATCTTTGAATATTTAAGCTCAAAAACTTCAAATTTATCAAAACCTGCACTAAAGTTTTTTAGCTTTCCACTTAAACCTGTAAAGATCAGTGTTAAACTAACATTTCAAAACAAATCCATGTTTATTCACAAATCAAAGAGTAGAGTGATTTAAAATGCCTTAATGCATAAAATTATGCAAAGATTTACTTAAATCCAAACAAAATAGAATAACTAAGATATTAAATGCTCATATCCAATATGAGTAACATCTTAGAGAATGATCTTTGCAAAAATATCCAGATTCTTTAATAAATTATACAAACTTTGCAAAGGTGATCAAAATAACCTCTAATATGTGTAAATAATAGGGTATTCCACCTATCTTTGCATAAATTTAATCCAAGATCTAGATTATTTTACCAAATTTGCATAAATGAACACTAATTTTGATGAAATATTTCAAAGAATACAAAGATTAGTTTAAATAATGTAAATCCTTAGTGTTATTTGATAGTATTCTTGTACTTTGAAGTAATTGAACAAGTGTATAATGAAGCACATTGAAATTGAACAAAGATGTATGAAAATAATTACATAAGGCCCTCCTTCTAGTGTTAGCTTCTCCCTCCCCATTGATGTACTTTTAGTGTTCCCTGTGTCACTAGGGAACAAGGAGAAAGTAGAAACTCAATTTAAAGACTTGGAATGACTTGGGGCTTGAGTTGTTTGTATAACTATTGCTTGGAATAGCACAAACATAAGAGATGTAATCACCACTTCAAATTCTATGAGAAGAACCTATTGTAGGGACAACAAATATTATGTAGTGACATGTTTTCTAGATAATATTTGTTAATTATCATAATGTTTTCCAATTAATGCCAAAAATACAAATGAACAATAGATATATATAGGGTATGTGCATGGAGTTGGGGAAAATTTCCATGGTCATAACCATAACATGTACACATTATAACATAACTCGTACGCATTATTGTTATAATGTGTACACATTATGGCTCAACATTACCGAGCCATAACATGTACGCATTATAATAATAATGCATACACATTATTGAAACTATAAAACAAAAAAACCCCTCATCCTCTACATTTTATCCATTCACATTTTGTTGATTCTCATTTGTATTTTGGATACAAGATCATGTTTTGGCCTACAAGATTCATGTTTCGCCCTCCATTCACTAGATCAATGATACCGTCAAGAAGAAGAGGTATGTTTTTTGTAGATTAAATCAATTTTTTTTGAATTTTTTTGAATTTTTTTTAATGTGAATTGTAATTTTTTTTCTACGACAAGTCAGCATACTCCACTTAACCCTCTACCTAATCCTCCACCTAACCCTCCTATAATTCCCCTAGATCCCTTAAGTAGTTAGGAGGAATTAATTGCTCACATAGTGGAGAAGAAAATTGAAATTGAGCAAATAATTAGGAGAATGAGGGATCCCACTTCCATAAATACTAATTACCTAGAGTTATTATTAGGTCAAGTTGACTTGATAACGAGTCAAATTGATAGATGGAGGTCATATAAGGATAGTTATAGGACTTACTATGCTGAAAAATTGTTAGCATCTGAGGTGAAAAATAAAAATATAACAAAAGATCAAATTTATGCCTTATTTATCAACTTGACCACCAATGCCCTATTTCCCATAACAACTAAACATTTCCCAATCCACCGATGCCAACACGATTTGATTAAGGCCAATTTTCAGGAGTGATGGTGGATGGTGTTTGACTATTCCCCTTGTGATAACCATGATGTCCATTTGTAATTTTTGAGGAAACTCTATTATGAATGGTAAATTTTAGGGCTGAGGGAAAGGCTCTGTACAAGATTGACTAGGTGCACATCATACACCTGATTGGCCTGCAAGGATCCCTACCCAAAATCCACTTCATCCATAGATTCCCTTTGTGGTGATAAAGGTTGTGGAGATAGACACTTTGCATGCACTTAATGCACTTACTGATACACTCATTAATTATACAAGTAGACTTTCAGAGACAGATGCTCAAGATACTCCAGTTAATGGTCATACCTGACCCCATCGATGTAGATGTTGTGGTGTTATATGCACTAGAACTTCAAATGATGATAGTGGTGCTTCTGGGGGCTTGAAGGATGTGGTCTTGACTGATGAGTTGTTTGCACACACATTTGGTTTATATACGTTGGGAGTCTCTACACATATGCAGGTATCTTTTATATAAATTTAATGTTAAATTTTTTAAGTTATATTTACAATTTAAAAAGGTAAAAACTAATTTACATGTTTAAATTGAATAATATATATTTATTTCTTTATGTTTCATGAGGAGACATTGCCTTTGACATCATAACTAGGTAGCGGGACAACCCATGCTACTACATCTATCCATGTCAGTATGACACCATATACATTTACAGAGGTAAAATTTCAAGAGAATATTATATAATCTATATGTATATTCATACACCTTAATTGCATCCTTGGTAGATTTTGTGTAATAATTTATATAAAATACCTAATATAATTTTGTTAGACTTTTTAGTGTTTGATGCATTAACATGGATTGGCATAACTTGTTAGAAAATCATCCTCAATCTCAACTATGTTTTCAATAACCAAAATAGAATTTTAAACATTTACTTGATATCCCATTATATTTAGTTTCCATAGCAGGTCAATCTTAATCAGTAGGATTGGATGTACATATATATATATATATATATATATATATATATATATATAATTCATTTGATAAAATTTGTTTGGTACAATACATTTCTATCAATTTGCCAATCGAGCATAGCATGTCTTTATCAATATGCAGACCACTTGTTTCTTTTAAATATTGGCCTCATATCTAGGCTGTTGATTCTTTGTTATCCTAACCACATATATTGGTTCAATCTCTATGATCGATATCTAAAATGGTCATAGCTATCAATTCAATTCCCATCTTTATTTCCTCTGAGCATAATAATTTCCTCTCTATCTATAGAGTTATAAATTTAGATGGCATAACCTCTTGATCCCATTGTACCTAGTCAATTCTAATAGTTTTTTTGGAGAGTGTCCATTAGATCCCATTGGTTTGTTGGGAGAGCATCGACTATAAAATATAGCCTATATGTGTATGGCATAGGCCTTGTGACCATATACAAATAGGGTACCTCAACAAACGAATATCATTCATCAATATCGACTCTACAAATGAACCATTGCATTTAATAAATTTATAAACCTTGACACACATAATTAACAAGAAGGCATATCAACTCAAAATTAGTACATCATGTACTAATCATATAAATTTTAACAAATAAAATACTCACCATGCCAACATATCACTTAAACATGAAGCTTAAGCACTCAACCGAGGTGAAAGAGAGATTGCCTTGTCCCTTATTATAAGGAATATAAATGAAGATCATTCTTAAGTATTAAATCTATAAACAAACTATGGATTTCAATTATAATCAAACCTTGACACACATAATTAGCATGAAGGCTTATAAACTCAAAAAATAATATTAATTTCATCACAACTATAGAGATATTATCTATTCATAACATGTGCATATAAAGATTATACTTTACATTATAAAACCTAAAAGATCATTTTTGAAACATGATCAATGAAAACCTAAAGGATCCCAAATTCCTTTAGAAAAATATACATATTTATCGATAATGTGAAATAAAAAAACTAATCCAAATATAAATGAGGGGAAAAGAAAAGCTCAAACATCACATGTGCCAATGAAGTATGGAGGAAATTTTCATTGAATGTCTCTGTTTGTCCCTGAAGTGGATAATCATATTTCTTGATTCACTTTATATGTATATATCTTTTGATTATCTCTCTTTCCATATACCTGTTATAGTTTCATGAGTGATTTATTTGAGCACCCAAGAATTTAGTGTCATTTGGGATGAGAGAGACATGGTGGCATGTTTTCTCTCATAGCCAAAAAATCTATTAAAGGACCAAAAGTTGGTCAGTGGGTGACATATATTTTGAATCGATATCCCAATCGATGAAACATTTTTTCAAGAATGTATTTATAGGTTTATAAATTATCAAATATCCCCCTTATCTTCTTCATTAATCTTAAGGGTTTAAACTTTAAGTGGCTTGTTGTATCCATGATGAGAATTTTTCTTGTCCCTGAGTGTAGAAATAGATCAAACTTTAGGCAAGAGTTTTTGGAGAACCCTAAGGCATAGAGACGGGTTGTTAAATACTATAATTATATATATAAGTCCTCTAATCACCCCTTGGAGGATTCAATGCCACTCAGTATGAGAGGGACATGGTGGAGAGATTTCTCTCGCATCAAAATGTATTTTAAGGGATGAAAAGTTGGTTAGTGGGAGGCATATATTTTGACTCACTATCCCAACCGATGAGTCATACACTAAGACATGTCTTCATGGGTGTATAAACAATGAAATAAACCCCTCTTCACTATGTCAATCCATAGGTTTGAAACTTATAAGTGATCAAATGCATCCCTAAAGAGAAGCTTCTCATCCTTAATTGTGGAAATATAGTGAACTTTGGGCAAGCACTATAGGAAAACCATGACGTGTAGAGATGGGACATCAAATCCTATAATTACATTGGGAATTCATTTAATTACCCCAATAATATTTGGTTCTACTTAGTATGATTGAGACATGGCAATGAGTTTTAACTCGCAACCAAATGTCTCTTTTGACTCACTAGCCCAATCAACAAACTGTATTAGCATATGTGTCCAAATAGGTGTATGAATGATATAATATCCCCTTTGATTATTCATTAGGCCACAAGGTCAAAATTTGTAGGTGAGTGAATGCATCCCTTAAGATATGCTTCTTATCCTTGAGTGTAAAAATAAAGCAAACGTCGTGCAAGCATTGTAATATAACCGTGAGGGGTAGAGGTAAAGCATCTGTTCTTCTAGCTACAAGGGTGAGTAATTTGAGCATCCCTATATGATTCTATCCCACTTAAGATGAGGTATACATAGAAATGTATTTTATATTGTATCCAAATGTCTATTAATAGATAAAATGTTGGTTAGTAGAAGTTGTATATTTTTAACTCTTTAGACTAATCAATGAATCATCTATGTATACATGTCTAGAAGGGTGTATAAACACTATAAAATATCCCATATAATTTTCATTAGGACTTATCTTTGAAATTTTTAGGTAAACAAATGCATTCCTGAATAAAAATTTATCATCTTTGAGTGTAGAAACAGAGCATACTTTGTGTGAGTTTAGTAGGATAATCATGTGGGGTAGAGATGAATCATCAACTCCTACAGTTGCATTGGTGTGTCCTATAAGCACCCCTATAATTATTTGATCCCAATAAATATAAGGGAGAAACAATAATTTTTGTTATAACTCAGCCAAATATCTCTTAAGGGACTCAAATTTGGTCAGTGGGAAACATATCTTTTGTATTTTTAGCTCAATTAACAAAGTGTCTTTACAATGCATCCAGATGGACATATAAACACTGAAATAGTCTCTATCTAATCTCTATCAAGACCTAGGGTTGAATTTTGTAGATGGCCAGATGCATCACTTAAGATAATATTTATATCCCTAAGTGTAGAAATATATCAAAATTTGTGAGAGCATAGGATAACTGTGAGGGGTAGAGATAAACCATCATCTCTTACAGTTGCACGAATGAGTCCTATGAGCACCTATGGAGTATTTGGTCACAATCAGGATGAGGCAGATATAGTAAAAAAAATTATATTGTAGTTAAATGTCTCTTAAGGGAATAAAAATTGGTCAATTTTAGGTATATCTTTTGGCTTTCTATCCTAATTGATGAACCATATTTGTGAACATGTTCAAACGAGTGTATAAGTTTTGGAATATACCATGTCTGATCTCTATCAAACCCCATGGCTGAAATTTTTAGGTGTATCTTTGTTTTAATAAGATAATATTCTTTACTCATGACACTAACCACATGTAGGTGGAAGCTCATTTTTTACGACTATCCTAAGTTAAAATTGACAGTAAAAAATTAAAACAAAAATAAACAAATAATGACAAAAAATTGAAAATTAAAATACAATAAAACAAATAAGAAATCCTTATTAAGTTTAATTTCCAAACACATTAAATACCAACCTTATAAAGTTAATCCAACATACCTTCAAGATCAATGTTGTTTTTAAGTGTTTTAATAATCACTTCATGCTCAAACTTATTTACTTTCCACAAAGTTTTATTGTGAGTCTTCCCACTAAACTTGATCATTTTAATATTCATATAAATAACCAAATTTGAATAACAAAGCATCATCCTATGTGTTTAAAATCCCTTAAACAACCATTGTTTTATTTTTTTTATGAAAGTGTCTATAGAGCCAAGTTTATGTAACCACCACATATCCAGTGGGATAAACTAGGTCTTCTCCATTCATGACAGAACTGTGGTTAAATTTTTTTCTTCTACAAAATGAGAGAAGTAGTAATGTGTTCCCTCATCATTGTCCTTAGGTTAAATTAATGTAAAAAATTGCCTTGCATTTAAAGTATATTCAAAATTTAAGGACACATAGGAAAAAATTAAGGTATCACTAATAGTTTAAGTCTACACTTACATTATAAATAAATAGTCCATGGCTATACAAAATATGAAATATGGTCAAACTCAATCGATGATGCCATCTCATGATCCCCCCTTTTTTTTAATGAATAACTAGCATATATATATATATATATATATATATATATATATATATATATATATATATATGTTAGGGGTCTAAAATACCCTTTTTCAACCCATTATTTTGACTCACAATCATTCCAATTAAATTCCATATAACACAAACAAAAGCATTCCATATCCTTATTATTAATAGTCCATGAACTAGAGTTTAAGCTTCAAATGGAGTGGAAAACACTCGATTTAGGTATTGAATTATAACCTTCATAAATTTCCTTATCTTATTCATTATTTAACTAAAAGATTCTTTGCACATGAGAATATTTATCGAATCCATGATAAAAAAAATCATTACACGAAGTCACAATATTTGCAGCATCAATTCAATTATTACTGTCCTTTTGATTTCCCTATTGTTTTTAAGGGATATTTTACACATGCACCTACGCCATCATGTTCCCTTTTTCCATGCCCAACCTCAAAGAAAATCCAAAAATAATTAATCATGTTATTTCTTATACATCATACTTAACTAGTAAAACATTTAAGAATTATTAAACTGTCATGCATAATAGTCTAATCAAATGTAGTGTGTATTGAAGATGATTTCTCTTATATTAACATTTTTATAAAATATCTAAAAATAACACTGGACAAACTTTAGACAATGTGATCTATCATCACTCATACAACAGTGATACTCTCTACAAATATTTATGTTATCCTTTGTGATATCAAAGGCATGTTTGAATGTAATATGCATAAAAATAAAACATGAATTGAATTATAATACTAATATTGAACCTCAGTTTTTGGTTGTAGTGTGATTTTTTAGGAAAGTCCACAACTAAAATAATGGTCCCAACTAGAAGTTATCCTTATAGAACATGAATCAATCATATAACCATTTTTCCTTGTGTGTGTGTCTTGCATATTGGTAGATAATATTTTTATTGAATTAAAACATGAAATTAGATACAAATACTTGGGTTTTAACCAAATCACATCATGATGACTCTTTTGCATATTTTAATACATACTTTATAGTTTTATACTTCTTAAAATATACTAGTTACTTTTTAAATTCATGTGAAATTTATTCATGAATATAGCTAGTCATATGTGACAAACCACCACATGTATTACATATTCCATCTAAAAATTATTTGGCCAAAAAAATTATCCCTTGAGTCTTTCACAAAAAATAATTAGGATTAACTCTCTTAATGTTTTAGATGGGGAAGATACCATGCATTCTTGTATAATATCATTAGTATGTAAAGTAGAATGTATATGATAAAAAACATCAAAATGCATAGCAAATTCAACATGGATCCTACAACAACATATGGCTCTTTTTTTGTTGATTTTAACTTAGTAAGGCTAACACATCTTAAATTACCTTTAGCTCCTTATCAAAAAAAAATTGACCAATCTTTGACATTTCATCTATCCATTGATAAAATTTCATACAACAATTAATTTATTTACTCAAAAATAATGTGTTTGAACACATGTAGTCTCCTTATCTTTTCAAAAAAATCTATCAAGCCATTTCCATTTACACACTTTTATCATATTGGTAATGTGTGTGTGTGTGTGTATTGAAATAACATTTAGAATGACAGAATTCATATTGTTACATTATTGTCAAAATATTTTTGTAATTGTATGAAAAATTCTCTTCAATCTCCACTATTTTTATTTTATAAAAAAAGTGTCACTTTAAGCCCCTCTTCCCTCCCCCCCCCCCACCCTGCCCCCCCACGTTTTTTCCCCCATTATCCTGCATCTACCCAACTATCAGGAAAATAAATCCATCTATTTTAGCTTGAGAAAGATAGAACCCCACCCTTGAGTGCAAGGTAAATGTAAAGGTAGAGAACCCCACCCTCCATGAGGAGATTAGGGAGGAGAATGGTTCCTCTAAGGTGAACCCTATGAATGATTATAAGAACAAAGATTTGAGTAGTTATGATAACATCAATGTTATGGAGGGATAATGACACCTATCGATTGAATAATATAGGCTGAGGAGGGTGACACATGAGCCTCATTACACATGACATCCCCCCAATGATGAAGTAAGATTTGTAGATGGTCAATTTCCATAGCAAATTTATTAGTTTGAACTTGAATCTACAAGAGAACATTAGAGATAAACATACACTTATTATATATATAAAATATTAAAAAAATTAAAAAAATAACATTGAATTACTTGATATACATATTAAAAATAAGATTTCCATTCTGAAGGTATGCCAAACATGGGTGTACTATAATGGCATCTTAAGATTGTCATCAAGAATAATATGATGCTAGGTAAAAGGCTCAAGGGTAAAAAAACATCATGGATCTAAGACCATGAACCTTTGGCCTTAAAAAAAAACAAAAACAAACACATAATACTCTTTAAAGGGTGAAAAAATATCCCATCTGGCATTGAGCTTATACATCACATGAAAATGTGGTGAATGTCATTCATAACATTTATGAGTAGTGTAATTTTAGAAAGGGTTGCCAACATACCATTTTTAGTCTTTCCACCAAGGTTGAGAAAAGGTGAATGTGATTTTTTGAAGTAAATATACTAGAAATACCCCAATAATATCCTCATTCATTGAAGAAATTTTAAATTTCACTTTGAATTCATATTAATAAATCTGTAACTAAGAGTGTTTGTAAAACAAATCTTGCATGGTGGGATTTCCTCTTTGAAATAACTTAAGATAATGAATCTATGGAACTTATACAAGAGGGATGACATGATAATTGACAATAGAGGACCACTAAAGAGAATTTTGGTTGATATAAATTCCATCTCTAAACCCCAAACCATTCCACAATAACCAGGGTATAACTTTTACCCAAGCTTTCCAAATACTTTTAGTCATGAAAGACCAATCAATTTTCACAAGGGTTGTAAGAGTAAGAATGTTAAATACCTATACCTTTAAAAGTTTAAAATCCATGAGGGGTGCATTTGTAAATGCAATTACGTATTAAAAATTTTCAAGCTTCATTTCCTTCAATGGAAAAGATAATCCATTTGACACAAAGAGTTGAGCCTTGAGGAGAAATGTCTATCAAACCCTTACCTTTTGCCTCATATGGAACCCTTTTCCAATGGAGGAATTAGCCCATATGAATTATCTAATAATGTTTTCAATATTTTGAACCAATTTTTAGATGGCATCCAATGTGAAGATTAATACACATATGGTTTCAAGCACTTTGGAGCAAATTTGAAACTCTCAAACCAATGATAAGGGTTTGGTGATCTAGTATGAAATATTTTTCACAACCCTATCCACCACATACTATCATAAGATGGAGAGGGTGTCATATAATTCAAATGAAATACCTAATAAATTGAAATTTTTATCATACTATAGTGATTTCCAGTCATATAGGATCACCCAGGGATGTAGAGGGAGGAAGGATTATCTGCAACACTAGGTTTTTCACCATTAATTAGAAGTATAGAAGTAAGATAATAAATATCAAGATAGTGAATAGCATGAGAAATATTTGCTTCATCCTCAAAAAAATGATAAATGAGTCATTTGTAAAATTCTCATTAATTAGTTACAAAGGCTAGTCATCAGCTCGGAAAATACTACAAATAATCCCTTAAGGTTATGAATTGGCTAGTAGATATCCAAAACCTTTAGAAACTAAAATATATAAAGTAGGTGATAATAGACAACCTTGAATAATTGATATGAAAATAATGAATTACTTCAATTTGGCTCCATTAATGGAAAGAAATGTTGTCTTATAAAATATTATTTGAATCAATCTTAATAAAATTAAGGAAAACCCTAAGGATTGTAACATATCCAGAATGAAAGGCCACACAGTACGATCATAGGATTTTTTGAATTCAATTTTAATAAACATAGACTTTTCATTGGATCAACAAGACCATTTCGTACCCTCATACACAGAAATAACATTACCTATAACATACCTGCCTTTAATGAATCTAATCTTCTCAAGCTGAATAGTCAAGGGTAGAAGGTGGTGAATATGAAGCATTAACACTTTGGCAATGATATTATAAGAGACATTAAGCAAAGTGATGGGCCTCCAATTGGAAATTAATTCAGGGTCTCCTTATTTTGGTATGAATTTAATGTTGCATTTGTTAATACTAAAACCTGAGGATTGAGTGTGGAAGGATTCAAGATATACTTGATATAAGTCTAGCCAAACATTATCCCACATTTTTTTTAAAAAAAAATTCACATGGAAATACATCACAACTAGGATCTTTGTCAGTTTTTATTTGCAAAAGTACCCCATACTTATCCTTGACCGAAACTTTCCTATGACACACAACTTATTGAACATGAGTTAGCTTTCAAGGGAAAAACAAAAGTTATTAGTCAAGAGCTTTTTATCACTCTAGGGAAGGTTCTTAAAATGCGAACACTTGTATATAGTGCCTCACAATGGCTTGGATAATATATGGAACTTCAGTAAGGTGTGGAATGGTATCTTGTATGGATTTAATCTATTTAGATTTATGTTTAACATTGATCATTTTTAAATTTATTTGGAAACTCTATGACTGAATTTAAGCCAATGCAAATGCCCACAGATGTGATCCCATCGAGCATATTTAAGAGTCTGAAGTTTGGATACATTGTCTCAAACATCCCACCTAAAACTATAATGACTCGCATAATAACAATACTAAATCTAACATGGTTTTTGAGTATGTCAGGTAAATAGATTTCAAACACAATAAATGTGGGCCATGGTGGGACCATGTTATTTAATAAATATGTATTAAAAATTCCATTATTTTGGATCTTTATCCTTTTGAACTACAAACTAATTTGAAAGTGGATGGGTCAATGGTTAGAAAGAATAAAATATGACATTGATTCATCTGGTAGTAGGAAAACATTATTAAATGGAAAATACAATTGTATGGAAAATACTCTTTCTTTGAACCCTTTTGGCTTTCACATATTTACAATTATCTACAATATTCAATTAGGTGAAACCCTACCAAAGATCTACAGTGTTTTTGGTTCATGTTATATTCAATTATCCACACTTATATAGATATATCATTTAAGATTTTCTATATAAAATATAATATAATATAAATTATGTAAAAAGGGAATGTGATTTTGGGTCTCGATTTTTATTATATAGATCTTATAATCAAATATTTCAATGAATATTTTAAATATATTGTGGGACTTTGAAAACACTACTACAATACTTTATACATATGTATTATCATAAGAAATTTCTTAAATAACATGTTTATATATTAGTATATATAAACATGTTATTTAATAAAAAAATTATGATAATACATATCTATAAAGTGTTGTAGTGTTTCTAAAGTCTCCCAATATATTTAAAATTTTCAGTGATATATAAACATGTTATTTAAGAAATTTCTTATGATAATAAATATTTATAAAAAATTAGTAGTGTTTCTAAAGTCCCACAATATATTTAAAAGTTTCATTTAAATATTTGATTATAAAATCTATATAATAAAAATGAAGACGTAAAATTACAGTCCCTTTTATAAAATTTATTTATATTATATTTTTCTAACATAATTTATACAATTTGAAATATTAAAATATTATATTTTTCCAAACAAATTTATTTCCTTTAACATCTTAATGGAGGGTGACAAAAGCTACAAACTCTTCTATTCCTTTTAAATGAACTTGAACACAATGTATTATGAGATTAATTATCAGGAGACTCTCTTGATATATTTTTTAAGATATTTATTTCTCTCGTAACTATCAGGAGATTAACTCTCCAACAGAGTTATTAGCTAACAATGAAGCACTTCACCTTCATCTTAATGAACATTGGCATTATGAACGTCCCCTCATTGGGAAGAATGCAAGGAATTTATTATAAAAATAATTGGCACAATGCCAACTTCCCATTTAATCTTACATAATTAAAATCATAAACATTCTGGTGTTTGAAAATATTGTTGTTATCTTAGGTAGTCATCCTTGTTTTCATTGATCAGATCATTTATGTTTGTGGTGATTGGATAAGCCATGATTTTTACCTTAGGTTCAATTTTTGTCAAATTATTATACATGGTGATCTTCATTTAATGCTTGAAGGACGTTCCAAAAGTTAGTGACCAAGACTTCTAACGATGATATTTACCTACACTCCCATAATTGTTTCATGGAGATGTTTCCCTATTGTATTCCTGGACTGCTCTATGTTATTTTTTCTTTTATTATTTTATGATTCTCTTTATAAAGATTTTGGTATATTTTCTTCGGTATTCATTATTGTATCTAGCTTATTGGATTTTTTTGGCTAATTAACTATTTAGCTATTATCTTATCTCCTTCTATTTTCTTAGATATTTATCTTATCTTTCTTGGTGTGATCCACTTTCTAAATTCTTTTTTACTTTAAAGTAAGATCCTGTTTTCCCTTATTATTATTTATTAAAAAAATATGAACACAATCTAAATTTGTGTTGAGGATGAACTACCGATCCATAAACAATGTAAGAAATAAAGTTATACATTAATAAAATTTAACTTTAATAAAGATAACCGTAGTGTAAGCATCTCCTCTCCACCAAACGTATATGACATGCTAGTTGTTTATTTAAATTTATTTTATATTTAAGTGGAAGTACATAATTAGGAATAAAAGTGGAGGTAAATCATTTGTCTTTAAAAATACATTTAAAAACATGAGATTGAGTTTCTTATGAGAGTTAAGGAATAAAATAATTTTTTTGGGTTGTCTAAACATAACATAGATAAATATTAAAAAGTATTAAATATATAATCAAATATTTAATTTTTAATCACTGACCACCTTAACATAACAAGAAAACAATATATTTTTAATTTAGAAGATATTAAATTTTCAAATTTTATGTATAAATTATTTTTGTTATATAAATGTTATTAACAACGCATTTTTAGTATATTGACATAGATTCATTTTTGTAGAGTGCAGGAATATAATAACCTTCACAATACCAATATATTTGTCTAAATTATCACTATAAATACAATATTATATTATGAAGTGCCATCCTATATATAACATCTTTAGGTGCAAAATAGATTGGTTTTTTCTTCAAATATATCTAATTTTTTTATAAATCCTAAAGTGAAATAATTCCCCATTAAAAATAACCCTATAATTTTCTTGAAGTTAAACTCAACCAACTACTTGTTATCTTTGCATACTCAACCAACTACTTGTTATCTTTGCATACTCAACCAACTACTTGGTGTGTGTTTTTTGTTTTTGTTTGTTTGTTTGTTTTGTTTTTTTTTTGGTGTTTTTTTTCTTCAATAAATTATATATATTTTTCTTTCTTGGTGTATCAAATAACAGGCTCTTATTATGTATGGTTTATACGGTTATGTTATTCAAATTATCCACGTTTATGAAGGTGATGAACATCATGTTGTGAGATTAAATTGGTAAGTTTGTAGTGGTTTATTTTGATGAAATTTTGATATTCAGTAAGAGTAAACAAGAACACATAAGACATTTGATAATTGTATTAGTATTTTTAAGAATGAATAAGCTTTATACAAATCTAAATAAGTGCAAGTTTATGTAGAATACTTTGGCATTTCTGGCATTTTTAGGTTTAATGGATGGCCTTAGAATGGATAAAGAAAATTTAAAGGCAATTGTTCAGTGGCATGTTTTAAATAGGATCATATACATATGAATTTTCCATGGTTTATAAATTTTTTGTAGAAATTTCATTAAAAAAATCAGTAGTAGTACTGCACAGATCACAGATTGCATGAGAAAAAAATAATTTGTATGGAAAAAGGCTACAATAAAAATCTTTCAATTGTTGAATAAGAATATTACGTAAAAATTTATTTTAGTAATATCATACTTTCACAAAGTGTTTTATGTGGATTGTGATGTTTCACATGTGGGAAATGGTGTTGTGTTCAGTTAAGAAGGAAGGCCAATTGCATATTTTAGTGAGAAATTAAATGAGTTAAGAAATAATTATTCTACATGTGATGTTGAATTATGTGACATTGTACAAGCATTAAGGTAATGGAGGCATTACTTGGTGCCTAAGAATTTTATCTTATTTACATATCATGAGGCTTTGAATTATACGAACAATCAAAATAAATTAAATAGTGGGCATGAAAAGTGGGTCTCCTTCTTAATGGGATATACTTTTGTTTTGAAACATAAATTAGGAAAACATAATCATGTAGTTGATGCTTTAAGCAGGTGTTGGCATGAAAATTTTTCATGAAGACAAATTGATAGCTTTGCATCAACAGCATGGGGAACAGAGTCCCTATCCTATTAGCAGGTAGAGCTACCTTTATTGAAAACTAAAAAAGGGAAAGCATAAAATATTTACAAGCAATGAAATGTAAATCATGGGTAGTATTTTTAACCTAAAATTATGAAAGTGAGCTCTGAGAAAGGAATATCTATAGAAGGAAAGAGAGAAGGGAGAAATTATTGGAGCAATAAAATCGTCATGTTATAAACCAATGACTAGATAAAAGTGTTAAGAGAATTTTTTGACTTTCGAAAGAGGAAAATCTCTCTCATTCAATTGGTTTAAAAGACATAATCATATCTATAAAGATATGAAATATACACCAAAAAAATCATCTAACTTTGATAATAGAAACTGACAACCCTTTGTATTTTCTAACATAAAAAACTAAGAAATTACCTCTATTCCCACCAAGATTTTCACATATATTGGAAATTTAAACTACAACTCAAAATAGAAACTTTGTAATCTAATCTCCTATTCTAAATAGTTTGGAATTTATAACAATGGTAATGAAAATCAAATACAAAGACTAAATTGAAAGATGTAATTCAAAAGATATAACCAACACAAAGTTTAGAAACACCTTTCTTGTATTGATTTTGAAGATTAGAAAGATTGATCTCCTTTTACAATGCTTTGCCAAAAATTCTATAAGTTTCAAACCCTTATTATGAAGCTTCAACTTATATTTATAGTCCAAAATAAGTGGCTATGGTGTAAAACCATGTATTTTACATTTTTATAGAAGTACTAAAATATCAATGAGAAATTACAATTTTGAAAAGGTGCAAAAAATATTTTTGTAATTAGAACCACTTGAGAAAACAATTGGGGTTTCTTGCACTACTTTCAAAATCATATCATCAACTTGCACAACTTGAAAAAGCGATTCAATAAAATTGAAAAGACAATTTACAAAAATACAATGCACATTTTGAAGAGGAAAAGAGTGCAACTACATAAGTTAGATACTAAGAAAGAAGAGGAGGGAAAGAAAGAACATTGAAAGCAAATATTTATTCTTTTGTATATCATATTGACAATTCTTTTCCTTTCAAGAAATCATTGAATCTTTGAAGAATTACCATGATTGAATCTTCATCTAGTCCATCTGTGTACCTATAAGAAATGTCTACTGAGTAATCTAATTCTTTCATTTCCTGGTGCTTGCTTATGAGACTATTGATTTTTATATTCAAATTATCTAAATTCACTTAGTACTGAGACAACTGATGAAGTTCTTCATAACTAAAAGTAGATGTAGTGGCAATGTTCTGGATTCATTCTTTGAATTCTCCAATTATGGTCTCAATTAAAATCAAATTTCCCTCTTGATCTTTATCATTGACAAAATAATAATCCAACTTCTTCACTTCATTATCAATATATACCATTATGTCATTCCCAAGTGACCTTGAATAATTGAATTTTTGAACACATTCTTAAAGAGACCAAATTCTAAATTTAGTGGCCTAAAGAAATTCAATCTGATAAACAATTTTATCTTCATTGATTACCCCTTTTTCAATAAGATCAACAAAAGGAAATTTTAAGAATTCAACCAAGTCAGGCATGAGTTCCTCCCAGTTTTATTTCTTGAGCATATCCATTTAATTTTGTTATTAGTTATTCATATTGTGATTAAATCTCAGAGAATATCATTACTGCAATGAGTATTGTTGAGACCCCATGATTGATAACTTTTTCAATCCAGACTTTCACCACATTACCCATTTGGACCACTTCTCTCACTCTTTCTAGTGATTCAGCATGAAGACTCAATGAAATGATAGTTGGTTGAACTGGCCCGACCAATCTATGTATTATTGAGCTCAATTGTTCCACTTTCTCTTTTATCTATTCTTTTACCACTTTTTCTTTCTCCATTTTTTCAAATATGGTGTCAATTGCCAATTGAACATCTCCTTTCATTCCTTATCTAGTTGATTTTTCCATATGAACTCTAGATACATGGTAATCTTCAACCCTGATATCTAACTTATCCATTTCAATTGATGGAATGACCACCTCTACATACTTTTCTTCTTTTTCATCTGTAACCATTTGTGAAATTGTCTTTGCTTTCATTGGCTTTTTTGAAAAAGAAGTTGTCAAGGTTTCAAAATCTATCTCTTTAGGTTTAACAATTATTCTCATTCTTTTCACTATTGTAGACAACTAATCTAAGGTGACATGTCGTGCTTGAGGAAGGTAATGTGATAGAATTTGAAACATGTTGATCAATCTTGAGTAGAGTTGAAGAAGGTGTAATTGGAACACCCTGAGAATATGTTTCAATTTTCTCTTATGGATGAATAATTTCAAAAGTGATTCTTGGGGAAGGAGCAATGGATAAATCATAATTTGAGGGAGAAGATGAAGAGATAGGAGTAACCTCTTACAAAGGGAAAGTAGATGTTGTAGGAAACATTGTATCATCTTAAGTTAAAAATTGTTGAGTCGTGTTCTCTATTAATTCTTGAGTGAATGGAAAACTATGAAATGGAACTTGTTGAGAAACAAAAATTTTAGGAAAAGAAGAAACATTCTCACCAAATCTTTTTATCTTCAAATTGATAGTATTTTTTGGTTGATTATCTTATTGAGCAGCTTCAGGGTCATTGCTTCTTCTATCATGGGAGATTCTCCACTAGGGCCTACCTCATCTTTCTTTTCTGGCTCATTTTGTTGTTTATAAAAGATTTCAAATTTGTCTTCTCTAGGAGATGTAGGGAAATCAATATTTGTAACCCCTTACATTTTAACCATCTGAGAGTTATATCAAGTACAACCTGTCCTACTTCTGAAAGAAGTATATTCCCTTCTATCCTAGTGTACCACAGGTAATAGCTTTGTCATGATGCCTTCTTTTTTAAATATGGGATCCAATGTGACCTCATCATCTACCAGCTATTTTTTCACTTTCATTATGCCAAACTTGACTATTTATCTCATGATAAACTGTGAATAGTCTCTTATTCTCACTGCTTTCTCATCATCATAATCCATTTAAGAGTCTTCGAAATGTAGAACATGCTGAAAAGAAGATCCAAGATTGTGTTCAAATAAACCTTTATTGTCAAATGAATCCCTACTTTCATAAGTCCTGAGATGAACAAAATTTATAATTAGACGAACAAAATTTAGAAGTTAAATTTTAATTTCAGACACTTCTTTTATATTGCAATTTTAGCCAGAACATTATTTAGAATAAATTATATGATCTAAATAATTATTTTTAATTGTATTTAAATTTATTAATTATAATTGATTTAATTTCGATTGCACATTTTTAAATTCATTTTTTTAAACAATCTTTTTACAATATTATATATATCATTTCTATCTTTACAAATAAATTATATTAATTACTAATATATTTTACTATTTAATTATAATATAAATTTATTTATATAAAAATAACTTAATAATTTTTTTCAATATATTTCTAAATTATTAATTTATTATCAATCATATAGAAAAGTGAAGTATCATAAGAATAGAACCTCAATATATGAAATGGCTAACCTTCAATATGGACATTTATAGTTGACTTGTGTCGATCCCTTGGCACATTATAGAAGGTCGTCCAAACGAACTTGAAGAATAGTAGTTCATTATTTTTAAAAAATATAGTGTTATTATATCCCTCTAAATGTAATTTGTTTTATTGGTTTACAATTACATGTGCGGGGCCGGGGGTGTTTTCCAAATAATAATTGTAAGTTTTGAGTTATTAAAAAGGATTAAAGTAACTAATCTAAATCATATTTTATAAAATAACTAATCTACATTATGAAGTAAATTTCTCATGTATCACACAGACTAAAGTATAGTTTTTTAATAGGATTTTTGAAGTGCATTTGAAATTGTTAATATATTGACATTGTTCAAGCGTACTAAAATCCTACTAGGATTCACTGTAAAGTTATAATTTTGGAGAAGACGCGGTTTTGTGTTTAAAGGGGTGTTCATTCTACTAGGATTCAATGTAAATTTATAATTTTGGAGAAGACGTGATTTAGTGTTTAAAGGGGGTGTTCTTTTCGAAAAAAGGAGGATCCATTTATTATTATTTTTATGTTTTTTTTTTTTTTTTTTTTTTTGGGGAGATATGTATATGTATATATATGTGTATATAATTTTAATCATATAAAAAAATGTGTTAATAAAATATAAAATTTAAGAAAATAAATTTATAATTAAATATTTAAAGAAATCATTTTTATTTTAAAATTATTTAAAAAATTAATTGGCATATTTGAAAATATGAGAAGTTGTTCTTTTAACGTTTGTATGTTGGTTTTGTGCTATTTTAATATGTTTCACCTTTTTGTCATATTAATTTTAAATGACTTCTAAGATTAAGTTCACATTAATTGTATTTTATTCTCTATCATTTGGTGAATTGTTGTTATTTAAATGTCACTCGATTAATTTATCACAACTATTATTACCAACATTGGTAAGGATGGTGTCGAAATGAGTTTAAATGTTTATCTCAGAGGTTTATTATGAAGTAAAAATTCTCATAATCTTCATCAGTTTATTTCTTTCTTACAAGTAGATGTTTATGTTAATGTGATTAGATAGTATGAAAATAATTGCTTTATTACTTATTATGTTGATCGTATCCACTCAGAGGACTCCCTCAATACCGAGATTCAACACCACTAGGAACCTTTAGATTTTCAAGTTATTGGTGTCCATAACTTTATTAATGGTTTTTTCAAGTTCTCCTTTAAAGATCTCTCTCATGTCTGATCAATTATTTTTAAGTCGAGTTGTTAGTTCTTAAGGAATATTGTCATGTTTGTGTGTATTTGGCCCTATAATTTTAAAGTGTCTAAAAATACCTCCATTAAAATTCTTGACTAGGTTGAGATTCCAGGTATTATACATTCTCTATAGAATTTTTTTATGATATTTTAAAACCTATAAGATGGATACTTTGTCACTAGATTAATAAATTCCTCATGCCCTAATAAATGTGTTTATCTCGAATTTGATTAGACAAATACCTTGAAATGTTCCATTCATATTAAAATATGAATGAAACACTTATTATAGAAAGTTAACTACTTAAATAAATTGAACACATGCTTTATATGTCAATTTCCTAACCATATAAATCATAATTTCCCCCTATGGTTCTCTCAAAGTCATCTACCAAACAAGCACCACCTAAAAATAAAAACATGGCTGAAAATAATTAAGGCTGGACTATGTTGGCTAAGAAAAACTAACAATTGAAAACAAGAATCTGAATACAACCTATATTCCCCCCATTATCAAACCCCACCAAGAAGAAAATAAGGAGAATGTTTCTCTCTCTTCCATTAGTCCTACTTTGTCTCATAGAGATCTTAAGGCCTCTGAGAGCCAAGTTTATAAATTTAATCATTTACCACTAAGTTATTCCCATGTTCGGGCACCCTCCTTAAGTGGTCCTACCCCATAATGTTCATGTATCCCACCTCATATTAGTGGTGACTCTTCTTAAGAGATATATGGGACTAAATGTTGTACGATTTCACTTGGCTATTATATTTTTCCAATCTAGCAATCATAATTGGGAAACTATTTTGTGATACTTGGTATATAAGAAACTATAGAGGGTGGATATGGATAATTATTCATTCAAGATTCATCCAAATGAATTTAGCCAATTTGAATGTTCGAGATCCAACATAGTCCTCATGTAAATTCTTTTTATACGTTGCTTTTCAATAGTTGAGTGTTTTAGATTTCATTGGTTAATAAGAATTTAATATTTCAATAATTATTTTGCAATCTTCTTTGAGAAGAATATGATATGGCACATCTCACTTTTTAACTTCACTTAAAGATGGACATGGTGGCACCAATGTTTTTTTCACCAAAATTTACCCCTTTAATTATCGCTTTAAGAGAGATCTGACACATTGAGTTAATTGGATATTACTTATCGTTGATGGTCAGTCTTTATGAATTCTAAATATTTAGACATTAAATAATGATATTGATGGAATGATTTTATTAATGTCTTGTTAATAATTTTCCTAATTCCAGATGGCTATTTTTTAGTGACTTTAACATGATTGAGAGTCCTTGGGACAAAGCCAATGACATTTCGATGAGATGATGTGTGGGAAAACATGAACAATGGTATTATTTTAAAAATTAATAGGCTTAGTGAACTCACTCCTCCATCAACACATAATAACCAATTTTCCATGGTATACTTAGTCAAATTAATACATTGATACTAACAGGTTCCATAGATGGTTTGAACATGTCATGTTATTTGAGAATCACACATTCTCCTTCTCATTTTATAAAGAACAAGCTGTCATAGTCCATTTGAAAATTATCCTTTTTAATCATAATCATATCACTTGCGAAGTGGAATGCAGCAATGTCCATTTTAAAGTCCTATGTAATCAGTTATTTATTGACCTATCCTTTGTAATCCATGAGGGTACTATCTAAATCATTACTAGAGTGTGAAATTTATTTCCACTTTTTGGACATGCTAGCAACTAGATAGACTGTTAGAATGAGGTGATTAGTTGCACTGCCACCCACCTCCACCATTATAACAAGTAAATTTCATGAGTTAGGAAGTGGGATGATTCTGCTATCATCAATGAATACCATATGGTTTATTCGATCTTTGAGAAAAAACCATTTAACTCCCACTTACAAGGCATGGATATTTTTCTCAAATACAAGATCAATCACTCATAGACATGATCATAGAGTTACAAGTTAAATCCCTTTTGCAATGGATTAAGATAGGGTACCATGCCTCAAAGGATTTCTTTAGGTCTCTCAAATCTAAACAAGCTAAGGAGAAGATCAAAGACATCAAGCATGTGCATAAATACCTCACCAACCTACTGAATTTTCTTTATATTTTTTGGACCATTTCAAATTAGTTTTTTAGGCCCAAGAAGATTCGATGGACAAAGAGCAAGATTTATAAGACGTTTTTGATTTGGTGCCCTAAAAGTTAAGCCTTTTGGATCAAAAACATTATGATGTTTATATTTATCTTAATGAGCACTTTCACGTAGTAAAATGCATGTCTAATGACAAAGCACTAGAGATTGATGGATTTCCTTATGAATTCTATAAAGCTACTAAATAATTTTTAGGGGCCAACTTGTTTCAAGATTACAAATAAGGATTTAAAATTAAGCCTTTAGGTGTTGTCATCAACAACAAATGAAATAAATTCATCCCCAAGTAGATATAGAACTTATTGCAATTTGATGCCTTGTCATCCTCTATAGTGTTTCTGATAAAATAATTGCCAAGGCCCTAGCGAAATGCCTTTGCCATATTGTACCTACAATTATCAAACTTGAGCAAATGGGCTTCATTAAAAATAGATATGTATTGGATAATTTAATTGTAGTTTGGGAAGGAGTTTAATGGGCTTAGGCCTCTCACCAAAGGACCATCATTTTCAAGTTTTATTTTGAAAAATATTATGATTAGATAGAACGGCCCTTTATTATTGCTATGTTTAAGGATCTATGTTTTGGCCAATTCTTTCTGTTAGTAGTGATTTTTTTTTTTTTTTATGCATCAATGTGCCTCACCATCAATGGGCACAAGTCTAATAGCTTTGAATTTTGTTTACTCAATTCGATGTGGTCTAGCCAATTTAAATAAGTGTTGGAATTTATATTTCTAATTGAGGACTTGGCTCACTAGACTTAATAGAATATGGAATGCCAAGATTACACCCAACTTCATAAATTTTATTTGATGCTTGGTTTATCAAGACCTTCCTCTTAGAGAGCACTTCTTGCACATTGCTTTAGACCAGAACCATTTGAAAATCTCTTTTGGACATGTCCATGAATTAAATTTAATTAGAAATGGATTTACAACCTTTTCCAACCATTCCACCCAAAACCCTTCTCTTGATACATTTTTTTTGGGGGAGATAAAACTCAATAACCAGATTATTATTTTTTTTATATAAAACTTCTTCAAAACTATAAAATATAGATTACATTCATTATTTCTACCCGTAATAATAAATGTTAATAATTCACAAATTTTACCTCTTTTGAAAAATACATTAATAAAAAAAATCAATGTTAATAATTCACAAATTTTACCTCTTTTGAAAAATATATTAATAAAAAAAATCAATATAAAATGATAAAATGAAAGTAAATTCATATTTATTTAATAAGGTTTAAGAAATAATTTAATAAAAAATAAACAAACTTTAAAATATAGATTACATTCATTATTTCTACCCTTAATAATAAATGTTAATAATTCACAAATTTTACCTTTTTTGAAAAATACATTAATAAAAAAAATCAATGTTAATAATTCACAAATTTTACCTCTTTTGAAAAATACATTAATAAAAAAAATCAATATAAAATGATAAAATGAAAGTAAATTCATATTTATTTAATAAGGTTTAAGAAATAATTTAATAAAAAAATGTTTAATTTTTATAATTAATAATTTTAAATAATTATTTGAAAAGAAAAAAAACACATATAAATTAATAATTTGAAATGAAATTTGGAAGGTTTATAAGCAAAGAGGGGAAAAAACTAAGAATATGGTTATCATATTTATTTAATGAGGTTTAATAAATAATTTAATAAAAAAAGGTTTAATTTTTATAATTAATAATTTTATACTAGAAAAAAATCACATATAAATTAATAATTTGAAAGAAAATTTGGAAGATTATAAGCAAAGAGGGGCAAAACCAAAAATATGGTTGTCTATGCAATTATTATATTTCAGTGTCTATTTCAATGTTAAGGGGGTTGTCATGACTCGTATAGCTTATAGGTTTGTGCTTTAGAAAAATCAATACTCTATTTTTTATAACAAGTAATTTTTCATGTTTTTTTTTTTTTTTTTAAAGTATTTATTGTCATTTATATTTTTATACATATCTAAGTTTAAGTTAAGAGGGCGATGTTCAAATTTTTAACACTTGTAAGAGTTATTTAATTATTGGGGGACTGCTTTTTGTATTGTGAATTTCACTTTTCAATATTAACAACTTTATGACTCCATTTTATCATACTTATAATCGCAGTTATTTTTCCACTCCTCCTTAGTAGGGTATTGGAGTCTATCATCATCAACACATAACAATGGATCTCATTTATGGAGGGGATGGTCCAGTTGTCAAAGTTTGCCCAGCGAGTTTTTAATTGGGGCATCATTGTTTCATTGCTCTTCCATGACACAACTCATGATAGTTGGGTGGTTTTTGACCCTCTTTTATCTAAGCCTTCTACTTGGACCACCAATGTTTAAGGATTTGCCTTCATCTCTTTCTAAGTTTGTGGCTTGTGCCTAAAGATAAGTATTTTTTAATGTAATTTTGTAAACTTTAAATTGTAATATCTAAATAACGATTTTTAATTTTATTAAAATCCTTTGATTAATGTAAAATTTAAATCGTACATATCAATCGATTGTTTATTGTTGTGACCATCATTATATTATTATTATTTTATTAATAATAAATATTATGATGATTTCCAATAAAATTATTCAAACCTCAATAATTTCTAATAAATTAATTTATTTTAAAAGTCACATATAGCACTTTAATAATATAGAGAACATTTAAAGAAAATCTCGTCTCATGTTACTTATCTTTAAAGTGAAGCTCTCTCCCTTAATTTTCGCGTTCGATACACTTTTCGATACATTTAATTTTCTAAGATTTCAAACAATGAGCATTAAATTTGAAAACGATGTATCATGGGCTAAATAGTCGTACGCTGAAAAATAAAATATCACATTCATGTAGAGTATCTAAACAAAGAATATTAAATTTGAAAACAATGTACCACGAGTCTAAGTATCTAAATAAAATATCATATTCAGGCGAGTTGAATAATAAAATAGTATATTTGTGTTGAAAACGCTGTACCATGAATCTAGCGTGGGCACAAATGCATTGCACATTCATACGTTCATATGTAATTTGTTAAATAACGAACGTGGATTGCTGAAAATACAACTATGATAAGGAATATGACGCGTCACGTGTAAATAAAACCAATGCTAAAAACTAGTTTCTAAGCTCTTAAACCACTTAAAATTAGAGAAAATTGTTGCGTCCCTCATTAATCAATATTTTTATATAAATATATGAAAGGTTCGCTTATTATGATTGAAAAGATGAAAATTTGATGTGCATGCACTTTAATTCGATGGTTTTAATTATTCTACTAATCTCACGAATTTATCTTATAACCATCATTCTAGATAATTAATTAAATCATATTTCTCATTAAATATTTTCTACATCTTACTAACCTTTATACATCCCCATGCCCAGTTAATCACTTCATTAACCTACTAACATTCCAATTAACTACTAATTTTATCTCAATAATTAGCCACTAACACTCTTGCCAATTAAAAAATCATATTTATTCCAACTATCACCCTAGCCACCCTGCCCCTAGTCTTTCCTACATCCCTATAAACCTTCAAATCCATTGAAACCCCATCTAATCTCTATTATCCCTTAATCTAATCTAAAAGTCTCTATATCCATAGAAATATCTCTACAATTCTAAAACTCTCTAAACTAGATTCGGATTCTAAAATAATTAGAAAATCTTCTAAAACTCTCTCCATTAACCTATAAATAGCCATGCTTAAAGCATAGCTAAGCTAATTAGAAAGATTATAAGTCTTCCTTGCATCCATATACTAGCCATTTAAAGCACTCACACTCTCTTGAAATCCACTCAGGCATTCAATGAAGCCATTAAAGCCATTGTGAAGCCATTATCAAGCAATCCATAATCAAATTTTTGGATAATCAATTATAAAATCTTGGAGGGAAACTACTAAGAACAATATGATGGTAAGGATCTATTTCTAAATTGCTAATTATTCTTATATTTCTCTCTTTTTGATGTTATTATGCTTTAAGATTAAACTCGCTATTTATAATAGTTTTGATTCATAACTAAAAAATACAATTATACATGATGTATACATTGTCCTTATCCCTTTATGTACTAAGATAATTTTTTAAAAATAAACAATAATTAATCAACATAATTATTCTTAAAACTAAAATAAAATATATTATAAAATTAAAGGACTTCAAAAAAATTTAAACATAGGTTAGACTCAAAATTGTAAATACTGATGTACATCGTTTTTAAAAAAAAAAATTCAAGGAGATCAAAATTAAGGCAACAAACTAACTCATACCTTACATATTTAAGCCCCGACATGTCAAAAAATGACAAAAGTAGTTTCTCGAGTTGTTTTCTTGACCCTAACAATTTTTGTCCCTTATCCGTGTTGTTTTTTTAAAAGGTGGCTATCAGTTTATAGTTACACTCAGGCATGAGAATGACTTGTTCCATGGAGGCATATAATGGAAAGTGTAAGTTCGACATGTCTACTACAAGTGTCAACCTTTTTGGGTAGCGACAATAATTTGTTTGAAGGATTTAATGAAATAATCTAATTTGTTGCGGCGATCATTTGTTGAAGAATTTCATTTGCAGCTCAAGGATGATTTATAAATTGGCCACTTTAAGATACAATTTGCATGAGTTTATAGAAAAAAGAAAGAAGTTTATTCTCATTTTTTAATTCTCTACAAGCATTCTGCCATTGAACGATCACTTCACGATGGATGTTTTCCAGTTTTTATGAGTTTTTGAAATAAATAAATAAATAAGGTTATTCTTTGTTAGCATTTTGTCATTAAATAGTTAATTCAAGAAAAAAAATTAATTTACACAAGTTTTCATAAGTTTGTGAAAAAAAATAAAAGTTGTTTTATTTATATAAATGTAATTTTGACAATTATTAATATCATTATAAACTATATTATAACATGCATGAAAATTTATTTCATAATTGTTAAGAAATTGTGTATAATTACAGAAGAAATGAACTTGAGTATATTAAAAATGAGTTCCTTTAATCAAATAAAATATGAATTATTTCACATTTTATACTCTTTTACACACATTTAGTAATGAATATGCATATGGATGAACAAAGTTAAAATTAATAAACAAATATAAAAAATGCATAAAATATATTAGATCAATGACATATTGTAGGAAAATCATTTTCATTTTACACATAAACTACATATTGTTTTTAAATAAATTTTTAATTCAATTTTATTTTTGCTATTTTTAACATTTTACGAGTCCTTAATCTTGGAATAGAACAATTTCGTTGAAACCATAAAATGTACATTGGAACCATAAAGTTATGTTAGAACTACATACCTTATTATCAAACTAAATTGAGTATAGGGTGTTATGTAATTTATTTTCCTTTTTTGTTTTGTTGATAATTTTGTGTTCATTTTTTTTTTTAATAGCAAGGGTTAAGACAAGCAATCAAAATGGAACCAAATGTAAGACTTATAAGTGCATAGTGTCCCAAATTCCCTTGTGATGTTTTCTTGGGATGACCTAAATTAGAATATAATAGGAAACATAAAAAGCATTGGAGACGTGTGTCACCATTCCCTTGTGTAGAATAAAACATTATGTTGAGGGAGAGAGTAGGAACACTACTATAGCAATTAATGTTATTGTAAAGTTTTGCAAGTTTGTTGAAGCTCCATTCTCCTTAGATGTATCAAGTGTAAATATATATGAGTGGTGATTGCCCTTATCATTGCCAAATATTTATTTGTTTAAAAGTTTGAAATGTTGTTTTGTGATTTCTATGTTGATAATGTCATTGCTTCTGGTGCTTGGTAATTTTATGTTGATTATGTCATTCATATATGTTATATCTATGTTGAGAATGTCATTTTTTTCATTTATAATTTATTACCAAAAATTTTGATATTATTATTTTTTGATGTTATTTTGTTTTTTCAGTTTTATGTTGTTATATCAATTTTATTCGAATTATTGTTGTTTGCTAATTATTGCTTTACCTATGATTCTAATGGAAAGAGAAATGAACCAAATAAATATATAAAAAGCTAAGTTTGAAAAGAGGTTGTGAGTGTCACTTCTTACTGAAAGTATTCCATAATAGATATGATGTTTCCATTCATATATATAATTAATGGAGGCATGTTGATAAGAATGAATATATTTTATATGGGTGTGATGAGCCTTCGATAAATCCCCATATTGTGCATGCCCTTTATATGTCCAAAATAACTAATAGGTATATTGAGTGGACTTTTTATTGATGTTTTCCCCATTGACAATTTTTTTAAGAACAATACTTGGAAAAGGGTTTAAAGGACATGATGAGATCGTAGGATACCATTATACTTAGGTATGATGTAATCAATGCATGAAATTGATTTATAGTAATTATGTCACAAAAGGATTTCAATGACTCTATTAATTGTAACTTTAGTATTCTGATGAGGTGGGAAATATGCTCTATTACCAAAAACTAATGGTGATGATATTCTTTTTCTTATGAGAATTCAAATGCCATGAAAATTAGAGATGATAGTAAAACATTCAAAGAAACCAAACATCTCAATGGATAAAACACTATCAATAACAGAACATATTGTAAGTTATATACATTGGTAAAGTTAGAATTAATTTAGTTTTATAGTAATAGCATGACTAGAATTATTAACATATTTATTCAATTCATTATCACAGTACTATTTGTACACCTAGATGAGTTTTGATGAGAAACAATGTGGAGTCTTAGTTGCATGGCTTAATTCTTCCATAAAAAGGGCAGGCAACATTAAGATTTAGTTGAGATAATTGTATAAACATGAAAAAATGTTTTGCCCAGATTATAAGGTTAATGCATTCATCATTGATGATATACTTTCTTCATCGTTAATGATACAATTTCCAAAATTGATGTAATAAGAAAAGTTAATATATGTTTAAATATCATTAATTCATATGTATTAAATTTGGAATATTAATGTACTTTTTTTGGTGTATAAATATGATTTGAATATTATAATCTGTTGAGGCGATGTAGAAATGTCTTTAGTTTTCATATCCTGCTTTATATTTGTCATGTGAGAAGGGAATGGTTTAAGAATGTCTATAGGTAAAAATCTTATAATGTAAAGTGTGATTTTGATACGTCTGTTACCAATGTCAACCTTTTAGGTGGCCAAAATGATGTGTTAGGAGGATTTAATGAAATGATTTTATTTTTTCAGTGATCATTTGTTAAAGAATTTCATTTGTTAATGATCATTTGGAAATTGGACACCTCATGACACAATTTGTATGCCTCTCCCATCAAATAAATAAACAAGGATATTAGTAATGTTTATTCTATTCAAGCATAAAGTTATCTACAAGCGTTTCTCCATTCAATGGCTACCACACGATGGGTTATTTTCAATTTGCATAAGTTCATGAAAGAACAAAATAATATTATTCTTTAAAATTGTAATCTTATGCTTTGGAGGCATTCTGCCATTGAGAGACACTTCATTATGGCTTTTTTTTGTTTGCATAAATTTATTTAAAAAATAAGGTTATTCTCTGCAAGTATAATATTATTATCTACAAGTGTTCTGCCATTGAACAACTACTTTATGACAAACATTTTTCAATATGTATAAGTCTATGAGATAAAATTCATTTAATAATTAAAGTTATTTTCTGCAAATATAATATTATTATCTATATGTGTCTTTCCATTGAGCAAGCACTTCATGAGAAACATTTTTTAGTATGCATAAGTCTATGAAATACAAGTCATAATTTTATTCTTTGTAAGCTTTTCTAAAAACATTCCACCATTGAAGTATTTGAAATATAAATATATTAAAAGCATAAGTATAATCATACATTTTTGAGATGTTATTCTTTTACATTACAATAAAAATAAAAAATCAAAAAGTGAAATAGTAAGGTGAGAGATTGATTTTCCTAAATTATATTAGAAATATTTTAAAAAATTATTTATTAAAATAAATTATAAGTTTTAATAAAAAATAATCTTTGATAAAACAAAATTTAATAGTTAAGTGCCAACCATTAAATGAAATATGGCACCTCCCTGGTTCTCTTAATAATATATATTTTTTCATTAACAAAAATCTCGTGGAGTTTATTATTTAATTATTATTTTTATGTAGGATTTGGGTTTTTTTTTATAGGACCAAATTTGGTCGTAACAATGATGAATAATTACTAAATGGTTCCATGATTAGATTTTTTCTTTTTTTAATATCTTAAAAAAATATTGAGTTCATATTATGTCTTCATTCAATGTTTGGAATTAAAGTCTATTTCTGTGGTTAATGTAATTTTTTTTTAAAATATTTGGAGACAGTCCAATATTCCTCAAATTATTAAATGGTCTTAAACATGAAGTGTAATATATTAAATAGATCTTTTATAAAATTGTATTGTTTTACTATTTAATAAATTTAATTTTATTAATTTATATTTATTTTATCAAAACATTTTAAAACTATGAATATGTGTATATGAAAAAGCCTAAATCAATAAATAAATTTTGAAATATGTATGAATATAATACATTAATGGGATAGTTTTTAAAAATAAATATTATTTTATATTTATAATTTTTTGAATGTGATTTTAAATTTCATTTATATCCATATAAAATATTCATACTGAAACATATTTGAACATGTATCTTAGATTTTTTTTAAATTGTCTATATAATAAAACAAGAAATAAACACACACACACACACACACACACACACACACATATATAATTTAATAAAATAAAATATGAATCATTTCATATTTTGTATTTTTTTACACATATATAGTTTGGAATATGTGCATGAATGAAAAAAATAAAATTAATAAATAAATATGAAAAATGCATAAAATATGATATATGGATGACATAATATTAAGATATAAATTTTATTTTATACATCATTTACATATTATTGTGAACTAAATTTTTAATTCAGCTTCATTTTGGATATTTTTATACATTTTAAAATTGCTTAGTTTTGGAAGAGAAAATATATATTGGAACCATAAAATGTAAGTTGAAACCATAAAGTGTATATTGGAACCAAAAATTTTGCAATCAAATTTAATTCATTAGGAGGTGCTATGTAATTTTTTCTCATTTTAATTTCTATTATAGCTCTTTGTTCAATTATTTTCCATAACAATGTATAAGTAAAAGCAATCAAAATGAAACCAAATGCAAGACTTAGAAAAGTAGAATGTCCAAAATTCCTTTGCAATGTTTTCTCAAGATGACCAAACTTGGACTATCTTAGGACATAGAAAAAATGTTGGGGATATGTGCATCCCCATTCCTTTGTGCAAATTGAAAAATTTTGTTGAATTTTAAAGTATAAACATTGTTAGGAAACTAGACACTTCCCAACATAAAATAACTAGTAAATTCAATAACATAATACAAGATTTCAATAACATAAATAATTTAAATAGATAGAATACTAAACATATATGAGAGAAAATACTAGATTTATGTGGTAACACTTTAGAAGAGATAAAGAAATATCTATGGTGTAATATATTAGGTTTTATCAATTCAAGATGAATAGATTAGAACCAAATTTGTTATTAACTACTTTAGCTCTTCAAAAAGATAGAGACATCTAATTGAAAAAGTACCATTAGGGTTCCTCCTCATAAAAATAGAGTTGTTAAATACCATTAGAATTTTACTTCCTAAAAATAAAATTTGGTGGAATTCATCTTTCTAGAAACAGAGGTTTAATTCCTTGATTTCTGTCTTTGAGGGCATTGCCCCTACCACAACCCCCTATCAGGAAGTGGGCTATAAACGACACTATAGAAATATCCAATATTTAACTTTGTTGCCACATATCTAATAAACATTATTATAATTACTAGAAAAATTATAAATTATTGTTGGCTTGTTGAAGTTCCATGTTCATCAAATGCATCAAGTGTTATGGTATATGTGTGATGAGTCCTCTTATCATTCCCAACATTTTTTTTTGTTTAATATTTAGAAATGTTGGTTTGTGGTTTATATGTTGATAATGTCATGTGGTTTCTAAATTTATGTTGAGTATGTCGTTATTATATGTCATTTCTATGTCAATAATGCCATTCTTTTTGTACAATTATAATTTATTGTTGAAAATATTATTATTACTATTTTGTACATTATATTTATATTTTTCAAATTCTCTGTTGTCATATAAATTTCATTAAAATTGTGATTTTTTTCTAATTATTAGTGTTCCTATGGCCCTATTGAAAAAAGAAACGAACTAGCTAAATGTGATAGGAAAAGACATCAAAAACTAAGTTTGAAAAAGGCTGTGGATATCACTTTCTAGTGAAGATATCCCACAATAGATAAAGCATAAATATTCTTATATATAGTGAATAGAGGCACACTGATAATAATGGATATATTTTCAATGGGTGTGATGACCATTCAATAAATTTTCATTCTCTTTATACCCCATATTTGTTTAAAACAACTGAATAAATATATTGAGTCTTTATTTTCGTTGGGTGTCTCTATTGACACCATTTTTTATAGACATTAATTAGACAATGGTTTGAAGGACATGATGATCTCATGAACACCATTCTACTCAAGTAAGATGTAATCAATACATGGAATAGTGTTATTGGAATTGTGTCAAAAAATAATTGTAATGACTTTATTTGTTGTAATCATTGGTATGTTGATGATGTGGAAAATATGTTATATTATAAAAGACCACTTGGCGATTCTATTATTTTCTTATGTGAATTCAAACACCATGAAAATAAGAGATGATGGTAAAGAATTCACATAACTTAGTCATCTCTATGGATGTAACATTTTTAACAAACAAATATAATATAGGTTATATAAATTGGTAAATTTTTTATTATTGATTGGTGTCTCCATTGACATTGTATTTTAGATTCCTTATTTGGACAATGTTTTGAAGGACACAATGACCTCATACCATTCTACTTAGGAAATATGTACCAAATACATGGAATAAAGTTAGGGGAATTGTGTTACAAAAGGATCTGATGACTTTATTAGTTGGAATGTTTGGTGTGTTGATGAAGTGGAAAATGTGTTTAATTACCAAAAACCACTTGGTAATGTTATTCCTTTTTCTTATATGAATTCAAAAACTATGAAAATTAAATATGATGGTAAATCATTCAAAAAATTCAATCATCTATATGGATGCAACTTTCTCAACAAAAAATATAGTATAACTTACATACATTGGTAAAGTTAGAATTAATATACTATTATATTAATAGTGGCTATAATTTCTAACATGTTCATTCAATTCATTGCCATGGTACCAGTTGTACACCTTAATGGTGTTTGATGAGAAACAAGGTGAAGTCTCAGTTACATGAGTTATTTCTTCCATAAATAGGTTAGGCAACATTAAGAATTGGTTGATAGAAGTGTAGAGAAGTGGAAAATGGTTTCACCCAGATTGTAAGGTTAGTGCGTTCATAATTGATGATGTAGTGGCTAAGATAAATTTAATAAGGAAAGATAATTTATGTTTTTATCATTACTTCATATGTAGTAACTAACTTCAAAAGTATGTTTGGGAGATTAATGTATTTTTTTCATCATATTACATTTGAGGATTATAATTTGTTGAGGGGATGTTGAAATGTGTTTTGATTCCAAATCCTCCTCTGTATTTGGCATGTAATAAAGTCATGGTTGAATAATGTTTATAGGTACACCTCTTCTAGGGAGGTTGGTATGTATATGTTTGATTAACATGGAAAAATATTACATGTTGATTTAATTGAAAATGTGATGATATATAGTCTCACTGCAAATTTTGAGGTTGTGTTCCATGTAGAAAAGTTCAAGGAATATTTCAAAAGGAAATGATCTCAAAGTGTGAGTTGAACTAGCGACCTCATTGTATATGTTCTATTTTATTGTATATATATGTTTCCATTCTAACATATTATTTTATGTAAAACCAATTGAAATTATGTTACATTTATGCATGCTAACCATTTCTATCGATTTAGTCATGTAAACTAGAAAACCAATGCAACCATTGATACATCAAAAACATATTTATTATAGTTCACTCCCAAAAATATAATAGGCAAATGTATTTGTTTGTTTACACCCTTCTAAAAAGGATTGATCCATTTTAAAAATACAGGCGCATGTTAAATATTTTTGGGTTTATTTGAAATTTTAAAGAGGATATGCATCTTGTAAACTAGGTTGAGAGGGATAAGGAAATATGTGATATGGATTTCCATGTTCATGCACATGTGAAATAAATTAATAAGGTAAGGTGCCAATCTAACACTGGGAATTGGTACATTGTCACCAAGTTTAGGCCAGATTTCCATGTTTATGATTGTTCATTGTCTAGGAATGGAAACATCTACTAGCATGTAACTAAGGTGATGTCCTTAGATAACAAATTAGAAAATGATGACACTTATTGTAATTTTGAATCCCATATTGAGTCTCTTTTGGTTGATATGATGGACATGTTTTTCACACAACCTGAAGTTCATCATACTATACCCAATGAGTTTATTAGAGAATATGATCAATGTTCTATAATATGTTGATAAAATTCAATGTGATATGGAATTAGATGTTGTGGCTGATGAAGTGCAATATGATAGGTGTGAATAAAAGGTCATATATGGGATTGTGCAATATGAGATAATAAAATAGCATCCACAATTTCTTTAGTCATTGGTAAACATGTCATCAATAGGTATAAGATAAGTAAAGCCTTTTATGCATCAGCTCCAGCTTTATGAAAATAATTTAAATTTGATATATGATTTGCATATGATATGACATATGACATTTCATTTGTAGTGAGCCACTTCAAAATAGATCGCCATGGTTTAACCCATCCTCTCAAAGGTTGAGGAGACGTGGTCATTATGGAGGATGGTGGCTAATAATAAAAAATACTAACCACCATGTTAAATAATATGAAAGGTTTAAATTTTCTTAAACAATTGAAGCTAAAGGTCATTGTCTTTCCAAGCTAAGCAATAAAGGCAAGAAAATGGCTCCAGAAGGTTACATAGAAATACATTTAATATATGTAAAAGATATTATTATATTTTATTATCTTTACATTTTGATTATTATTTATATTTTTCATAATATAATATCCACAAATCATAATTAAATGTAAATAAAAATTGTACATTTTGAATTTGCTTCTCATGCTACTCCTGAAAGTGAATCACAACCTACCACTGATCCAATTCTTTGTAAACTATCATTTTCAACATGTGGAATCTAATAACATGATGAAAAGGTGATTAGATCAGGTATTTAGTTTTGGAAATCCTTAGAAAACATAATTTAAAACTGTCATTACTATATTTGTGTGATTATATTGATTATCCTAGTTAATTCTTTTATACATTTAAAGAAAATGTGACACAACCATATGGAATGTCTCAAGCTCTTTTAGCATTGGCATCAGAGAATCCCATAGAATTAGATTTATAGTAGCATTTGATGAGGGATAAAAATGCAATGTCTTAGATTCACAATTATGATCTTTATTGAGATATCCCTTTACTGAATGGTTTTCAATGTACTTTATTTTCCATTACGGTAAAATCCTAAATGTGATTTTCATGAGGAATTAATATATTGATGATATTTAAAATTAATAACTTAAGAAAATTAAAATAACTCGTGACTTATTATATGTATGTATGGATGATGTAAGGTTAATTTATCTTTGTTGATTATAGCCTTTGTTAGGCTTTGGGTGTAAAAGTAAATTTGTTGGTGTTAAGCCACACTCAGATTGAAGATGGACTGGTCAAAGAGGGGCCAGTAGCTCAGTGGTAGAGCACTCTAGTAGCGTACGGAAGGTCCTAGGTTTGAGTCCTAGCTGGTCCATGTCTCAACCTAGTATCAGAGCTAGGCCCAGGCTAAGAGCCCCAAGCACACGAGAGGTGTGGCTTAAGGGGGGGTGTTAATGTTAAGCCACACTCAGACTGAAGATGGATTGGTCCAAGAGGGGCTAGTAGCTTAGTGGTAGAGCACTCTAGCAGCGTATCAAAGGTCCTAGGTTCGAGTCCTAGCTGTTCCATGTCTCAACAAAATTCACATATTAGTCTATTTTATAATAGGAGTCATGTTTTTTTCAAAGAGCTTGTTTCCCTATTTTTGTCTAATGTAATTCAATTAATTTGTAGTTTGTATTAATGAAATATATTATTTTTATTTGTGAAAAAAATATGTATAATTTAGAGTACTAGAAAAGCAAAACTATGTATAATTTAAAGTACTAGGGAAACAAAACTAATTTGTAGTTTGTATTAATGAAATATATTCATTTTTATTTATGAAAAAATATGTATAATTTAAAGTACTAAGGAAACACACTTCATTTAAGAATTTCCAAACATAATTTCAAGTTATAAGAACCACATTAATTTATGTGCTTGATCAAAATTTATATTTATGTTATAGGAAGAAAACTAAGAATATAGTTGAAACAGTGATTCATTAGGAATAATTGTCTATGTTTGAATTTATTATATAATTATTAATTTAAAAAAAAAAATGATATGTAAATAATCTGAATTTTTTATAATATTTAAATAATTTGATTTATAACTTATTATTCATTCTATTGATAGCCATTTTTTCTTGGTTTATTTATATTATGCATTGATGATGTGAATTGGTATTGATTAATCAACAATGATCAAAATTCATAAGGCCAAGATTTAATTTTCATCCATATTCTTTTTTGTCCTCCCGTAATTAGAATGGATTATTTTATTTTATAATGGGGATTGATCAATGTGGGTTTTTGAGATGGTATTTATAAAAAAAGAGACATTCTTTTGTTATAGTTGGGGTGTGGTATTGTCTCTTTATATTTATCAATGAATTGCGGATTAGATTGGAGGATCCCAAGACCCAGCTTATGGAGGATATCAATTTTTTTGGGAAGAGATATATTATATTCGAGGTAAGATAAAAAATAAGACGTCATTGTGGAAAAAGCTATCAAAGTGGAAGAAAAACTATTGTTTGTCATCACTATTTGTCTTCCTTGATTATGTGGACTCAAAAGATAAGAATACAAGTATAAAAAAGTAGGACATGCATAAAAAGGGGTGGTAGTGGCACATGAAGGCTCCATATAAGTGGTTTGAATATAGTATAAAGACTCCCTGTCAGGGTCAATGCTTGATGTTTAATATGTTGAATTAAAATATTAGGATTCATTTGGGCCCAAGGGTTTGGGTTAGTAATATGAAATAAGTATTTTTCAATCACTGACCTAGATTCTATTATATTTGAGTTTATTGGATAGTTTCAAAAAGTGATTATTTGGAAATATTGAGGAAGGGGTCACATTTCTTCATAATAACATTAGAAAAACACACCTCAAATATTATGGATCCATGCCCTCCCCGGTGTCCCACTTCGAGAGGTGTTCCTCAATTAATCTGAACAACAAAAAAATATTAATTTTTTCTCATAAATTATATCCTTGTTTCAATTTCTGATTCACAGGATCCTTCGAAAAGGGCAAGTGAAGAGCATACTCTTTTACAAGGCTACTATATTTTCACAATGAAAATTTTTCGATGATAATACTAAGGCAGATAGGCTTATTTATAGCAATAGAGAGGTCCTGCCTGCTCGCTGGCAAGGCGGTGTCTATCTCGTCATGCTTTAAATAAGCCTCTCCGCCTTAGTATTATCATCGAAAAATTTTCATTGTGAAAATCTAGTAGCCTTGTAAAAGAGTATGCTCTTCACTTGCCCTTTTCGAAGGATCCTGTGAATCAGAAATTGAAACAAGGATATTGTAATAAGTTTGTAATAATTTTTGAGTGAAATAGTGAAGCCGTAGCCATTCGGCCCCTGCCTACTATCGCAGGTTTCTGCTAAAGATATTGAACGAAGATTGGACAAGGAGCCGTCTACTGACGAGATAAAAAAGATTGGTATCAGAGCCACACAGATCTAGAATCAGTTACAAGAATATTACTGTAAGTTGTGATTTATTTTCCTATTTCGTGGATTAGATCTTTTGAGTTCTCTGCTTTGAAAATTTCTTTGGGAAGTCATTGCATCGAGTCACAGGCCGTTCACCCATTTGTCATAGGCCGCTTTATCTCTGCATCCCTTTTTCCCTGACCAAAAATTTCTCGCTTACCAGAACCCAAATCTCCCCACAATGGAATTTGGAAAAGCACCATCCACATCTACCGTAGAACTTGTGAATGAATCTGAATTTGAAGGTATGTATGAGTTACCTCCATTTGTCCCAGATCAACTGTCAGAATGTCCTGACATCGAAGTCACAGAAGAAAATCTTGAAAAAGAAACCAGTATGTTCAAGCCTCCGGCTATTAAGGCTTCTAGTGTGTATAAAAAGTCTGAGTTAGTTAAGTCTAAGTTTTTATATACATCCACTACCTATCATTTGTAAAACCCAGAATCAAGTCTATAGAACTAACACTCTGCTATAAACCCAACAAGACTTATCAAACAAATTTACTCTCCCTGTTGCCTGAGAAAGAAATCAATTATATCAGGTCACATGAAGATGTGAAATTTGTTCATTTCAATTTAATCAGAGTACATATTAGACCCTTGATTCCTGGTAATATTAAGCCAGTATTATACTTAGCTTTGTGTGATCATCGCCAAGTCAGCTTCAAACACTCCTGTCAATTGTCTAGCCTTGGTCGACTCAATGATGATACTATTTATTTTGAATTTTGTCCTAACCTTTCTGTTGCAGTCCGTGACAGAGGTTGTAAAGAAGTTAAGCATGGATCTTTAGACTGTTGGGGTCTATTCACTTCCTTGTATGGTCTTGAAATGTTTGGAGAATTTCAGTATGCATCTATAAACATTTCTGTTTTGTATAGTATGACCAATACAAACCACCCCAAAATCCTTGAAAACCTGCCCTATGCTAGAAGATTAAGTGGCACAGTCCAGTTACAGAAAGGACATATTGAAGCAGTTGAGGTTCCATCTGAATGGAAACTTGATTGGCTTAAGCATGTCTCTCCCAGAATGAAAATTCAAGCCACTGTCCATCAAAGTGACGGTAGATCTGTAAATATTTTACCTAGATCTTTGTCCATGCATTCTTCTCGTCTTTCTCCTTCCAGACCATCTACGTCCTCATCTCGTAGATCTGTAAAGAGTGGTCATAATCTAATTGAAGATGAAGAGGTAAATCCAGGCAACGATTTACCACCAACACTAATGAGTCTTCCCAGAGAAGACAGTCTTGAGTTCTACACAGAAGATACAGTTACTCTATATAGAGGTGGAAGATGGCTGCCACCAAAAGGTGTCCATAGACAACCAGCAGGAACTATGCAATACTTCTCAGCTGCATATGATAATCCCTCTAATGAGTTTCGACAGAGAAATTATGTATCTAGATTTAATTCTCATTTCTCTAAAAATTTTGTTGACCTGTGTAGAGATGTTCTATCCATCAAGGATACTGTAAATAATATTCAGAAAAAAGTAGATAGCATAGATTCAAAGATTGATAGCTTAGATGATAGTCTCAGTTGGCTATCCAAAGAAGACCAAAAAGCTGAATCCTCATCCAAACCTCTTTGTTCAGTATCTTTTGGCCCTTCTTTCAAAACAATCAAAAAGTCACCCAGTCATTCCCTTATGCAACGCACTCATATCCATTTGCAGCCCTGGTACCTCAATATAGATGACCTGCTAAACCCCTTAGATGAAATCGCCACTTGGTGCAATACCATGCGAGTTCTTGTTATACAGGCCCATCTTGACCAAGTAGGCAGCACTTGCTTTGCAGTAAAATTTTTATGGGGAATTACTAGTCTCTGGTGGGATGCTATCCCAGAAGCTCAGCAATACGAGCGTGTACATAATTAGCCAGATTCTTTAAATGCATTGTTTAGATTATTGATTGATGAGTTTGCTCTGCCAGTTGGCAATCGAGCACTCGAGTCCAAAAAATGGTTGCTAAAAATGGAGCTCTGTGATCTCAAGCAATTTGAGGCTTTTGCCAAACAATTTAGAAAGCTTGCATATGAAAGCCGCTGTTCCACACCCACAGAAGTTAGGCTAAAATTCTTGCATGCTATGCCTTATAATCTGATTGACAGAGTCCTCTCTTACATCGACCTAAAAGGCCTTACGATCGAAGAACTCGCTCTCTCAGATGTCATTGATTTTACGCAACAAAATATTATGACTTTAGTCTCTGAGACTAAGTCCATGCAAAAATTAAGCAAGCACCAAGCCTCCCAAATCGCTCCAGTTTTCCCTGAAACAACCCCATTTGGCTGTCGACCCTATGTGCAACCTTGCTGACATCGGAAGCAGTGACGCCGGCACCTTTCCTATAAGCGCCACTCCTTCCCCAAAAAGCATTCCTATGCACCTCCTCATCGTTTCCTCAAGAAACGCCATACCGCACGCCCTCCTTCCACCAAACCCATTTGCTATATCTGTCGCAAGCCTGGCCATATTGCTCCTAACT
Organism: Torreya grandis; assembly: GCA_037957365.1. Classification (NCBI taxonomy): domain Eukaryota; kingdom Viridiplantae; phylum Streptophyta; class Pinopsida; order Cupressales; family Taxaceae; genus Torreya; species Torreya grandis. The sequence goes on along the minus strand of JARHVA010006920.1, from coordinate 35,444 downwards.
GCTCCTGCAAAAATCTAGCAGTTAAAGCTATTTTTTCCTCTAACGCAGCAGCGTGGTGGGATATAGTTGATACAGATGAAGATCTTTATCTCCAAGAAGATATTTATGAACCAACTCTTGAAGATCTTCCCGATGAAGTCTCTGATGATGACGACGATGCAGCTGAGCTAGAATCACTTGATGATGATTTGGAGAAACCAATGACAAATATGCAAAGAGTATGCTCTTCACTTGCCCTTTTCGAAGGATCCTGTGAATCAGAAATTGAAACAAGGATATTGTAATAAGTTTGTAATAATTTTTGAGTGAAATAGTGAAGCCGTAGCCATTCGGCCCCTGCCTACTATCGCAGGTTTCTGCTAAAGATATTGAACGAAGATTGGACAAGGAGCCGTCTACTGACGAGATGAAAAGATTGGTATATGGTGTAATGGTTAAAATAAATGAATTCATATTATAGAAACCTAGGTTAATATACTAAAATAATCAAACTATCTAAAATAAAGAAATCTAAACTAATTTAATAACATAATGGAGGTATGAGGATTGAAAATCCTAGTTATGTATCAATCTATTAATCCTACAATAAAAATATATCAAAAATAATAGTTGGACTCACAAAATACCTTAAAGATAAATCAAGTATAAATCATGATGTGTGCCTCCTCCCTCACTATATAGATTATTCCCATCATGTCCAAATACTCAAGGGAAAATGAGAATTTTTATGCATAAGACTTGTCACAAAGTAAACAAACTAAAAAATGAGGAGTGTGTAAACTAATTCCATTGGAAGAGTAAAATATAATGACTAGAAAAGGGTGATAATGAAACTAAAAATAGCTCATAGACATTCATAGAGGTGTGTTCCATTGATAATATAAATAATGGAAATAGGAATAACTTCAATAATATGTTATTTTTTTAGGACTTTAACTATAGTATTTCATACAAATAAGACCTATGTTAGTGCCCAAAATTACATTGAGCAATTGTGCCCTTGTTGATTATAATTTTTTGAAGTGTTTACCCCATTTCTTATCTATGAGTACTCACTTGAGGTCAAGATATCCTATTTTTGCCTCAAATGAATACATGGAACATCGACAACATTAGCAAGAACCCAGCTATGACCCCCCTTTCATCCTAGATGCCATCAAAACCTTCATCATCTTTCTTTACTGCTAAATTTATGAGAAAATGTCTATGAAATCCACTAGATATATGAAGGAAGCTTCTATAAGCTCAACGAACACATGATCAAGGAATACCCCTCACCTTTTATAGAAGCCATTACACCATAGGTTGATAATGATCATGTGTATTCTAGAATTATTGATGACAATATAAATGTAGCAGTTTATGATGCATCACAAGATGTCAAATTATAGACAAGCTTTTGAAAGGAACACTCGCTCTACAACATGCCTTGTGTCCCCATGGATCTTATATGAGGCACACATCACTGTTGTTAAAACTTCAAGTTGTGATATTAATTGAAATAAAGGTGCTTTATGCATGATACTTAGATTAAATATACCAGAACTAAAAGATACCATGTAGCATAATCTTAAGAGCTCACAGATGAACTAGCCATTAGAATTCAAATCCATGGGCTACATGTAAAAATCCTTCATCTTGCAAGCAAGTTCATTCAAATCTGAGTCAATATACATCCTAATATGATCCAATATTCCATGAGATGATGTCTCATATGCCAAACATAACCCATGCATCTTCTAAGATGCCATGTGATTCTTTCAGATACACCTTAGATCAATGTGGAAGCTCCTAAGCTGTAAGATCTAAGATTCATGAGAGATTTATAAGATTGACACGTGGAAGCACCTGGACGATCTGATCTAAAATTCAATGGTGTGAAATTTTCCAAGGCCCCATCGAAGAGTGACATGTGTCCCTTCAAAGAACACATTTCATGCTCATGTTACTCCTATCTGACAATCTAAATGATTACTTTGAGAGCCCACTAAGAAGATGTGTGTCTGCACTAGACTCGTAATATGATCCAAAAGTGAGAAATAATGTTTTAGAGGAAATTAGAGGAAATTAAAGGACAATGCAAACACCCAAATGATTCCTGAAACCCTAGAGCATACACTGCACTTAGAATCTCAAATAATTTTCCCTATCAATTCATGAACCTAGGGTGCCCTTAGAAGGTATTCAATAACATATTTCCAAATATAACTGTAGAAAGGTATTTATAACCTATAATTATGCTCAAAATGACAACCTATAATGAACACAAACCCAAATATCCAATCAACATAACATGCAAAAAATATTTTTATACTTCATCAATAAATAATAGTAAAATACCATAAGCATTTTCATTAACTTGAAAGAAAATATTATATACATCAATGTTTATAAAATTTTGTGAAGGGGACAAGCATGGTGGATTTGCTCCATGTTGGACAAGGGTGACATAAAAACATGCTCTTAGATCTTGCTAATGGTTGTACAGATGCAACCAGCTTAGCAAGAGAGATAAAATACACACAATAGTGATCCCAAATTTGGAAGAGCCTATACATAGGAAAAACGAAGACCAGCAACAACCTAGAGTAGAGGAGAAGCCTTCTATTTATACATTTTTTACACCTATTTGCAATCCAAGAATGGGGTTTGCATTTTGTAAATTTACAAAATTACAATCAAGACCCCAAAGTCCCACCAAGATGCTCCCAGCTAGAATATGCTTTTTACCATGCCCAAAATCTTTACCATTTGTAAGAAAAATTATTGCTCTAACTACCTCTGCAAGGAATGATTAATATTTGTAACAAAAAATTTGATTTCTTGGCTGGTGATTACTTTTGCTTGATCTAGAAAGAGAATATTCATGGTGAAAGCCAAACAATCCATTTGTCTTTTGTGCAACTGCCTGGAGATGCCCTCCCATTAATCATTTGTAAAACTAGAAACTTCTGGATAACTAATCTTCCTCTTGTGCATGATAAATAAATCCCATTTCCTTGTGATGATTACATTAGAATAATCCAACTGTGATAGAAGAAAAGAATGATCCACTACCATTTTGAAAATATGATTGGAAGGGGCCACCTTGGCCTCATAAACCGTGGCCTCTAATGTCCTCTAATTAAAAAAATAATTACAAATAATCATTTAACACACACACACATACATGTACATATATACACACATACATACTACATTCTCATGCTTAAAATTTATATCTTTTTAAATAAATGTGTTTAGAAAACTAAAAAATTATATAAATTTATTAAAAAACTATTTTGGTTGATCCATAATATATTTGAGAGTAAGTTCGAACCACCAAACCTAAAATCAACCAATTCAATTTTGGAAGGAAACTAAAAAATATCAAAACAAAAATTTTAAATAGGGTATATGCCTTTTATAAAACTGTAAACATCCATTAGAAATGGTGTAAGCCATTTAAAGTAGAGTGTACACCATTTGTAAATGGTATTCTCCCTTCTATAAAGGGCATGCACTTTATTTACAAGTAATAAATTTTAATAAAAGCATTATTTTGTTACAATTTACTTAATTCAAATATCTTTGGATGTTTTTTTTTTCTTGTTTTGTTTTGTTGTTTGTTTTTATTAACTTTTGCATCTTTATTTGTTCCATTCCTTTTACAAATGAATAGTAATGTAATAAAAATTAAAAATTTAAGAAATTATTTTTTAAGTATATATTTATTTATAAATTGATAAAAATTATAAATTATGTTATATTATTATAATTTTCAATAATTAATTAATCTACTAAATAAATAATTTTAATATTTTTTTAAAAAAACTAATCAAATCTAATATAATTACTTTTAAAGATATTGGTGTTTAAATATTTTATGTATAACTATAAATGTTTATATTGAAATAGGATGAATTCTTATTAAACTAAACATGATAAATTTAAAAATAATAACTTGATTAATAAGTATTAATAATAAAATGCATGAAACAATTCTATTTTTACAAAATGTAAATAGTGTTAAAGTGAAGTACTCCAGACCCCAATGTTACCTATAAAACTTACAAAATTATATATATGCATATGAATTATTTACCTTGTATGCCTACGAAAATTATATAATAATATTTGATTATTTTTTAGATTTAAATTAAATTTGAGATGCATTAGACCATAGACCTGCCTAGTGACTAAGATGAAGGAAGGAATTATTAATTTGTACCTTTAATATTTATTATCGTTCCATGTTTAGAGTGAGTTTTTAGTGTCTACATTTATACAAAATTTTTAGGTAAGTTATAAATAATCATATTATTACATATTTTGTTAGAAAAAAATAGCATTAACAATAATTGTAAAATAGAAAGTATATTAAAATGAAATACTCAAGAATTTAATGTTGAGTATCAAATGTCACCCAAACTCACATACTTGACATAATTATATATGTTTATAAATTCTTTCCTAGTAGGATTAAAAAAAATTAAACAATCATACAACCATTCCATTGTAACAAGAAATAATAAAAAACACACGAAAACAAAGATGTTAATATTTGGATAGGATGTACATGATTAAAAAAAAATGCACTTTGTAAAACATAGTGACTCAATTTAATGATATTACAATATGGAATTACTTTGGGATATCAATGTTAAAATATGAGGTTAATAATCAATGTTATTATTTAAGTTTTTTCAAGTGTTAATTTTGTTGGATGTGGGAAGGTATATGATTAGAATTTTTTATTAATAAAAATAATTAAGGAAATATTAAATAAGGCGAGGAAGGAATTTATGGAAATTGTTTAAAAGGTTGAAGGAGTTTTGAAATAATGTTTAAGAATAAATCTTTATTTTAATGGAGATATGTTTGGAAAGGTGGGAATCAATTTTATCTCGTTAGTTTTGGTTTCATGCATTTGAGGTATAATGTAAAATAATTTTGTCAGGGTTGGCATAACCAAAACAACTAAAAAGTATCCACTTGTTTGAGGAATATGTATTTTTTATTTCAAAACTCTATCTTTGGTAGGGCATTGGAAAAGGTGAACTGATTGGGTTAAACACATGTTTTCAGTAAATAGCATGTGTGGTTGGGTTAATAGATTTATTAAAGAAAAAATATTTGATTTATTTCTTGTGAACAAACTATATCTTACTTTGAATATTAAATTTAAATTTTTAAATAATTATATATTTATGTCAAAGATCGAATGGAATAGTCAGTCAATTTATATATACATAGAATTTTTTTAGAGATTAGCTATTGCAATTATCCATTTCATCTAAGATTAACCCTGGAATTAAAAAATATTTTAGGCTTTTATTCTTAAGACTATCTTTGACAATGACTATGATTAATGATTTAGAATAAATGGAACAAACATTATAACAATCACATCTTCCATAATGAAATAAAGATCTAACTATAAAGGGTGTTTGAGAGTAACATTTAACCAAAATATTTTATAAATAAATAAATTTGTGACAAAATACATTATAATATAATACATATATTCATAAAAACTATAAATAATCCCAAACAGATTTAATATAATATCTAATTTAATTACAATAAAATTTATGTTAGAATGTAGGAATAATTATGAAAATAGATTTAAAAAGAACATCTTATTTGTCTTGAATTTGGAGACACTTTTCATAAACATATTACTTCCTTATTTTGAAAAATGTAATGTAATGGTTTTGGAAACTTTTACATAGGTAAAATTTGATTTGATGATTTTTTTGGTTTGCTTAAGGGTCTCAAAAATATTGTTCACTTTTCTAAAATTTTAGATAAATATTTAGGAAAAATAATTCCATATTCAAACTCATGACTAATTATAACATACCCCAAAAACGAGGGGGAGGGGAGGGGGTGTATTTAAGATCCTCTATTATCCTTCAATTATTATTAAGCTCTCAAGCAAGGAACAAATTTACAAATTAGCACTTGATGCATGTGTCAAGAAGTAGTCTAGTGAGTGTAGGGGTTATTATTGTATAACTTTTCCCACTAGAATGGATGCATGGAAAAGAAATACGTGCTTCAATTTTGATTAAATTTTATTATAATTTTTTTGATTAACTACTCCTGTACTTTCACAAAATATAACTATAATAAATGTGAAGTTATTTATTATTTTTCATGTCCTATATGCACTAGTGCACCTATGTATTTATTAAAAAAATTAAATTCAAACTATGACCTTAGTAACATGGAAGTAAACATATAACAAAAAAAAAACACTGACAAATCAGAAATTCAAAACAAGAAAATCCTTAAATAAAAATCATAAGAACCCACCCCAAAAATGTATGGTTCTAAATAAAGGCCTAGAAACCAAGTAAAACAAATAATGAAAAAGCGAGAACAAAGAAAGAAGAATGAAGAGAAAAAAGAATAAGAAAAAAAGAACCCACTAAAAATCGATTAACATGTAATTCCTTTAAAATAATGCAATTCTATAACTAATAACTCTCATATTTTAAAAATCAAATCTCTACACTATTTAACAATTATATATATATATATATATATATATATATATATATATATATATATATATATTGGAATAAATCAATGTATAAAATTGAGGATGATTATTTATGTCTATAAAAATAAAATTATTATATATATATATATATTTTATTTTTATAGACATAAATAATCATCCTCAATTTTATACATTGATTTATTCCAATTTCACTATACACCACACAACAAAAAAGGAAGAAAGAAAAAAAAAATCATCAATAAATTATAAATACCTACAATACCTTCTCAAACACCTGATTTAATATTTTAATGAAAAAATTACAGGGTCATTATCCTAAGGTTAAAGGTACCAAACTTTTAAGAGGCGAAGCTTCCCACCATATTCGGTGGGATTCAGTCGGTACGACCGTACGAGAATCTTAAAGCAGGCTCGTTAAACACGCAAAAGTCTTTTGACTTCAAGAGAGGATACTTAGTGTCGCCATTTTCAATGTTAAGTACAATGGATAATTCCAACATTTCGATCCCCTACCAACCATTTAACTTACCTACTATTCTCTGTTTCATTGTTGGTCGACATTTCTACCTCGCAAATACTCCACATAGTTTATGGTATAATCAGGGCCTTCAATTTACACTGTTGAAAACAAGTTCAACAGTATTTCGGATGCGAATTTTCATTTTGTGCTTCAGCGTCCGTGTGCCGGTGAGATCTTAAAATACAGTGTTTCTGAGCATCATAATGAACGATCCTTGCAATGTTTCATCTTCTGCGGCATACAGAAGAAGGGAAGTAAGGCAAAATAAGCGACCATTAAGTGCTAAGTGCTTCAGTATTGAGTCCGTTATTGCACTCTTATGCCTGACTGCCACATTATTAATTCTTCCTTTAATACTGCCGCCTCTGCCTCCCCCTCCTGTAATATTATTGCTGGTTCCAGTTGGTATAATGGTTGTGCTGGTGATTTTGGCTTTGATGTCCGGTGATGGCACCGATGAGGCAGTCTCTTTGGTCTGAGAAGCGTTCTTTTGTTTTAAGAAACTGTTAAAAATGACTACGATCTGTTATTGAATACCTTGAGACCGCTTCAGATCCAAAAGTAAAGCCTATTATTTCGTGTATGAAAGCTTGGATTTCACTGACTCTTTATCAGGAAATAAGGATTCCTAAACATTTATTATTGTAAAGTGCATTTATGCTACCGGGTATTGAAAATCAAGTTAAATTTTTCGTTTTGATTTTGACTTAGTGGATTTATGATTTTGGATTTAGATGATGTGAATTCTATTGTGATTTCAATGTTAATTTTGTTTGATTGATGTGATTAGATTGATTTTATAGTTTGTACAATTTAAAAACTGTTTTGAAATATGCTCACATTTATGTTTGGAGGAATGATTCGGACATTTCAGAGTATATAATATTGCGTTTATTTGTTTTCACTTGAATTTGTCCTGTATACAATAAAGTTATGAATTTTAAATATTTTTAATAAAAAGTTGTTTGGTTTTTTGTTGTATTTTTTTTTTTTTTTTCTTTTTTCTTTTCCTTTCTTCCAATTATTTTAAATAGTTTTTAAGTGACAAATATTTTAGATTCATTTCATAGATAAATGATATTGTGTAATTTTTTTAGATGACATGGTATAAATTTTTATCTAACATATTAATTTGAAATTAATATGAGAGATAAAAATTAAATTAAATAAATGAATGGTTATTTATTTAATTGGTGAAGTTGATTGGTTCACAAAAAATTTATCAAGGATTAATTTTTATAGTTTGTAAAACTTGACATGCAAAAAGGGATGAGATCAGGATCGTGCTCCAGATGACTTTGACGAAATGGATACTCCTCAATCCTTGGCTCTTGGCTTAAGATCACCATTAAAAAAAAAAAAAAACTAAATTAAAAGAATTAATAAAATAAAAAAAATAGGTAAAGAAAAGTCAACTCAAAGAAAATGAAAAATTTATATAAAATAAGGGTGCTAGCAACAAGTTCTTATGGGAGTTTTAATAGTGGGAAATAAGATAGTGTAAAATAGAGCACAAAATATAAAACAAAATGAAAGGGTGTACCAAAAATAATATAATATCTATAGTGGGTGTGATGGTGGAAAATGAGGTGGGGTCTTTTCTTATACAACATGACATTTAGTTGTGTGATGAAGAGCATTCCATTCCACAACAAATTTGAGCAATGAAAAATTTTGTGTGTACGCTTTAAATAATTTTATGAATTACAAAAATTAAAATTATAACTGTAAGTATATGAACACATTTTTTTAACCTTATCTTAATGAAAACTAATTATTCAAAACATATGCAATAATGTGTAGAATTTTGAGATATAAATTTTATAAATTTTTTTATTAACAATGAAAATGTTATTAAACTATTTATAATAATAATATATGCATGAACTATAACAAAATATGTTTAAAAATTATATATATATATACACTTTAAAAATTATATAATTTTTTAATAAATATATCTATTCAAATATGTCTTAAAAAATGCAACCAAAAAAAACATAAAATTACTAAAAATCATGTTAATTGATCCATAATAAAATTTTAGGGTGAGTTGGAACCCTAAACCTAAAACCAATGTAATTCTAAAGGGAGACTCAAAAATTTCAAAGCAAAAAATTTAAATAAAGTGTATGCCCTTTATAAAATTGTAAGCTTATTAAAATTATAAATTAATAAATTAAACTAAATTTGAAATGCACCAAACCCAGACCTGTTTAGTGACTATAATGAAAGCAGGACTTCTTAATTTGTTTAGATCCATACAAAATTAATATTATAAGTTATAAATAATCATACTATTACATATCTTATAAGCACAAAGGATAAAATCTTACACTTGGAGTGGCAATTGCAAAATAAAAAGTGTGTTAAAATGAAATATATAAAAACCTAATGCTAAATATAAAATGCCATCCAAATTTCCATATTACATTATATATCTTTATCAATTATTGCCTTGCATGATTACAAAAATTAAACAAAAATACAACCATTCAATTGTAATAGAGAATAATGAAAAATACATCAAAAGAGGGTAAAATTTGGATAGAATGTATTAAAATACACAAATAAATGCACTTTGTAAAAAATAATGATATAATTTTATGATATTATTATATAGAATCATTTTAGGATATCAATCTCAAAATATGAGGCTAATAATTTTGCTACTCATTTAAGATTATTTAGTGTTAATTTTGTTAGATGTGGGCAGGTGTATGATTAGACATTGTAATTAATAAAACTTATAAGGGAAATATAAGATAAAGTGAGGAAGCAATTTATGGAAGTATTTTAAGAGATTGAAGGAGATTTGAAATAGTCTTATGGAATAAATACTTATTTTGGTGGAGATATGTTTGAAATTGTGGGCATCATGCTTATTTCAAAAGTGTGTTGGTTTCGCGCATTTGAGTTGTAATGGAAAACAATTATATCAAGGTCAGTATTACCAAAAAAATCAATAAATATCTATTAATTTGAGGAATTTGTATTTTGTGTTTTAAAATTATAATTTTGGTGGGACATTGATACAGGTGAATTAACTGGGTTAAATACATGTTTTTAGTAAATTGCATGTGTGTTTGTATTAATAGATTTAATAAATAAAAAATATATTTGAATTACTTATTGTGATCAAATTATATTTTATTTTGAATATTACATTTAAATTTACAAATAATTATAAGTTTGTGTCAAAGATCAAATGGAATACTTAATCAGTTTATATATGCATTGTTTTTTTTCCAAATATTAACTAATTTAATTATCCATTTAATTTGAATAAGATTAGTCAGGATATTGTATAACATTTTAGGGTTCTAATCATATCATTATCCTTGACAATAGCTATGGTTAATGATTCTGAATAATTAAAACAATTGCATCTTCCACAATGAAATAAATATTTAACTATAAAGCGTGTATGAGAGTAACATTTAACTAAAATATTTACTAATAAATGGATCTATGATAAAATACATCACAATATAACACATCTATTGATAAAATCTATTAATAATCCCAAAAAAATTTAAAATAATAACATCTAACTTAATTACAATAAAATCTATGTTAGAATGTAGCAATAATTGTGAAAATAGATTTAAGAAGAACACCATATTTGTCATGAATTTGGAGACAATTTTCATAAACATAAAACATAGAACACATCTAGACAATTAGAAGAAAAACCTAAAAAAATAAGAGAAAACAAAAATTATTTGCTAGTACATTGTTCCAAAAATGTTAGAGCATTATTTTTGAAATGTTAATTAATAGTTTTGAAAAATATTACATAGTCAAAATTTGATTTGATGATCTTGTTTATTTGTTTTAGGTTTTTAAAAATATTTTTCATTTTTCTAAAATTGTACACAAATATTTGGGAAAAATAATCTCCATAAGTTAAATTTTGATTTGATGATCTTGTTTATTTGTTTTAGGGTTTTAAAAATATTGTTCATTTTTCTAAAATTTTACGCAAATATTTGGGAAAAATAATCTCCATATTCAAATCCCTAATAAATTATCACAAATCCAAATATATGGGGGTGTATTTAAGATCCTCTATTATCCTTCAATTATTATCAAGCCCTTAGGCAAAGAACAATTGACAATTAGCACTCAATACATGTATCAATAAGAAGTTTAAATGTGGGGTTATTTCTTATTTTTCGATTCCTATATGTATTAGGCACCTATGCATTTAAAACAACAACAACAACAAAGAATTTAGTGGCACAAAAATTGATGTACAATAGATGAAAATGGATGACAAATCATAAATATAAAGCAAGAGAGATTGAAAATAAGAATCGCAAAGACCCACCCCAAACACACATGATTCTAAACAAAGGCCTAGAAACCATGTAAAATAAATAATAGAAGAGAGAGAAAGAGAAAAAAAGAGAAAATAAATAAGGTAAATTCGAAAAAAACACAAAAAAAACAAAACAAACAAACTAATTAAAAAAAAAACTAATAATAAAAAAAATTACAAATAATTGAAATAATATAATTTTATAATCAATAACTCTCATATTTAAAAATCAAGTCTCTATATTATTTAACTATGTAATATATATTTTATTTTAATAAAAAAATAATAATCTTAACCAATTTTATATATTAATTTATTCAAAATTTTATTATACACTTACAAAATATTCTAATAAATCAATAAATTATAAATACCTTACCAAACACACAACACCCAATTTAAAATATTGGGGAAGCCTTTGATTTACATGTAATGCATTAACCTATCTTGTTACAATGTAGTTTCAATTTATTATTCAGGGTAAGATAAGATAAGATTGTTTAACTAGTAGTCAACTTGTGTTGATCATTTACAATAAGTTGGACACTTATATTTTTAGAGTGGAGTTACACTCTACTATTCATGTAGTCAGATATCAGTTGAACTACACCTGTTGTGTGAGTTCCCTGATCTTTATCTTGTACGTCTTGCTCTATATAAGCAATGACTATTTGTATATTAAATTATTAGATTAATATTGAATTATTAGAGTAATTCATCATATTTGAGTTATTTATTCATTTCAGTTATTATCTCGAATGTACAGTGATTGTTTATTACTATTACTATTTTATCTCTTGTTAATGATTTCTATTAGATTCATTAGATCATGTATGTTATAATTATAACATGGAACTAGAGCTATCTTGAATCTATAGATTACTAAATATAAATGAGAATAATATCCAGATATAGGATTGGTTTTTTTATTTTGTATGCAGGTATAAATTACAATTTTTTGAAAAAAATTCTAAGCTCACCATTGATTTCAGAGTACTCAAGATAGTCAAAACTATCTAAAATTTTGTCCAAATTGGGCACAAGAGGTGAAACTGGTAAGGGTTTGATCCAGAAGCACCACATCTAAATCCAGTGGGTACTTAAAAATAATTTTTTTTTTGAGTAAAACGGACCTCATGATTATGTTTGGAAGGCATCAAAACCCATAAATCCATATGAAATTTATCCAATTTGGACATAGTCACTTGGAAGGAAAATTTTTTTTGCTCCCAAGTATAGTTGTACAGACTATGCAAGGCAAAAAAAATTGAGCAGGACTCAAGGATCAGTAGGCAAAATTGATAGGTAAACTTTGGGAGCCTACCATTTGAACATCAGGTGGTATTTTTGAGCAATTTTTTTTAACTAACTTAAAATTTCATGCTCTTCAGTGTTGTACTTTTAATTTTTTCTAGATTTGTCCATATTTTTTTAGAATTTAAGATTTTCTATATTAGTTCTTGCCCATCCTCATTTATTCAACTTTAGAGGCTTATAAATTTCACATATGACCTCATTTTGATGTTTCATTTATTTTTAAAGTTGATTTTTTTTAGCACAATGTATTCATGCAAAAAAATTTGTAATAGAGTGCATATTTTTTTTACTCTTAGACTAGAAGGCCTAATAGAGTTTTTGTAAACTAAAAAATCTATAATTAAACCTTGTAACTGCACTCAATTATAAAGTGCCAATAAATACTTGGTAGGTGGGATAAAACTAATTAATTTAGGGGGGTTTGGTGGTGTGTTATGTACTTTGATTTTTTCTTTGTGACCGTTTATTTCTAATTGCATCATGGAGAATCTTAATTTCTCAATATTAACAACATATAACTTTAACACATGAAAATAGAAAGCTTGGAATGCATTAATGATGCTAAGATATACTCTTACATAACAACTCTTCTTACTCCACCTATTGATGTAAAATAGTTACAACACTTTCTCTTTGAAACTATTAAAGTTATTGGATACATTCGGTCTTACATGCCTTTAGATTTAAATTCTTATCTTGACAAATGCACAACTCAAAAAAGGCCTGAGATAAATTAGCATCATTATTTGACAAAATAGTTGAGGTTTGTGGTTACCAAATTGATAACGAACTCATTAGTTTGGATCCTAAAAATTATGCTAAAATACAAGACAACATCACTAAAGTCATAGATCTTAGAGCACAACTTTTTTAATGTAAAATTGATAAACAACATATTCAATGCCTTACATAAATTAGGTTATGAATATTCATCATTTGTCTCCAGTTTTTAGACTTATAGGCTCACATTGGGCACATCTTAACAAATGCCCACCTTTGAGGTATTTTCTGAGATTCTAATGGATGAAGAAGAAAAGTTAATAGTTATGGGTCTTATCAAGTCATCCAAATCTCAAGCTCTAGTTTCAAGTTAACTTCAACATAAGCAATTTTTAACATCAAGATTAAATATACGTTTAATTAAAAAGGAGAAAAATAATTAGAATAAGTCATGAAAAGATAAGAATAAAGGGAAACAAACTTTTTCACAAGGATATTATAAATCTAATAATAATAAAGGGGATTCCAAAAAAATGAGACTCCTTGACCTTATTGCAAAAAAAGGGTTTCATAGTGAACAAGATAGCTGGAAGAAAGAGATTAATGACCTTAAGGGTCTTCTCAAGAAGAATAACATCAATCTATAATTTTCAAAAGATTTTTCCACTCCTTCAAATTCAAGGAAAAATAAATCTATGATATTAGTTGCACTGACAAATTCTCTCAAGTCATGAGTACTTGACTTGGGTTCTTCGCACCATATGGGTTCTAATCAAGAACAATTTTTTGGATTAGACCCAAGTTTCTTGCCTCATATTCTTATAGGTGATTATTCTAAGTTAGATGTCATAGGAAAAGGTATAGTTGATGTTGATACTGGTGTGTTTGAGGATGTCCTCTGTGTGCTAGAGTTATTAATTAACCTTTTCTCGGTCTACCAAATCACTCACTTTGATACTAGTAGGAAAGTTGAGTTCACACATGATTCTGTATCAATCAAAAAATTGGAGGATAATACTTTAATTCTAGTGGAAAAAGTCGACAATCATACTCAGATTTATTCATTCTCTCATTTTGTGTCTCAGTCTTCCTCTATAACTTTGCTCTCACACATTGATTCGGTGATCAAGCTATGACATGACCAGTTTGGTCATCTAAATTACTACTATTTATAGTAGCTAAGTCAGCAAGAGATGGTTATAATACTGCCATAGATTCATTGTTTAGGAGGTGTATGTCATGGTTGTGCCTTAAGAAAAAATCTAGAGGATAAGTTTGATCAAGGGAAGGTTTGGAGGGCTATACAAGTCCTTGAACTTGTTCATACTGACTGAACAGGTCCATTACCTACTTTGTCTTTTAGTAAAACATATTATGTTCTCATATTCATTGATTACTATTTTAGATACACTTGGGTTTATTTTCTAAAGCTCAAGAGTGAATTATTTGATATATTTATAGAGTCCAAAACTATAGCAAAGAAAAAATCTAAAAGTTCAGTCAAGATCCTCCACATAGATAATGGGAGGGAATATGTGAACAACAAGTTTGAACAATTTTGTGCTCTTAAAGGAGTTGATCTTTAGCATTCAATTGCATAAATAGCTCAATAGAATGGTGTAGCAGAGAGAAAGAACATATTCTTAAAAGAATTGGCAAGTTGTATGATTTATGCTAAATCATTAGTACCTGAGTACTAGGTAGAAACAATTTAACTATGTTACATATATATATATATATATATATATATATATATATATATATATATATATATATATATATATATACATATATATATATATATATACATATATATATATATACATATATATATATATATATATACATATATATATATATATATATATATATATATATATATATATATGTATATATATATATATATATATATAATAGAGTTTTTCACAAATATTTAAAGGAGATAACACCTCTTGAATCTTGATGCAATAGGAATCTAGATGTGCATCATTTTAGAGTCTTCAGTATCCCACCATAGGCTCACATACCTTCAGACAAACACCACGCTTTAGAAGAATAAAGTTACACTTACATATTTGCAAGATATCTTGATGGTGTTAAGGGATATCGACTCATTGATCTAGATTCACATGAGCTTATTACAGTGATAAGTGATTACTTTGAAGAAATTCCTTTAGACTTGTCTTCTAACATTTAATATTCTTCTTCCTTAGAAGAATCAGATAGTAGTGATGATGATACTCCTTCTTCATTTACTTGTAGGGATGATGATGTAATACCTCCCTAGAGGGTTTAACAGGTCATGTTCCTCCTCCTCCTCTTCTAGATTCTTTCATATTTATGCCTTTGTGGGTTAGATAGACTTTGGTGGATGTAGACCCTCTTGTTAAGGATCTATTAGATAGAAGGAGAACACAGTCATAACATGATCTTCCACATTCCTACATTGCCACAATTTCTAATCCATAGTCTTTTCAAAAAGCCACAGGGATAGTTGAGTGGGATTCAATGATGGAAGAAGAGTATGATTAATTGATTAGGAACAATACTTTGAATCTTGTTACTCTTTCTAAGGAAATAAAATTAGTGTGATGTAGGTGGATATATCAAACTAAGTTTACAGTGGATGGAAATATTGATAAGTATAAAGCATGCTTAGTGTCCAAATTTTTTTTCCAAGTAGAAGGCATTGACTATACAAAAACATTTACACCTATTACTAAGATAAATTTCATTCACTTGATACTAGCTATTGGTGTATCTCATGGTTGGGTTGTACATCAGATGGATGTGAAGAGTTCATTTCTTCATGGATCTTCATGAGAAGATATATATGGAGTAGCCACAAGGGTTCGTTCAATAGTCTTCATTTATATGCCACTTACATAAATCTCTCTATGGTCTAAAATAAGCCCTTAGGGCTTGGTATTCCAAGATGGACACATTTATTCTCTCAGTTGGGTTCTCAAGATGCCACTTAGATCTGAATGTCTACATTCTATGGCAGGAGGATTCACTATTGTACTTGGTGCTCTATGTTGATTATATCATTATTATAAGGAACACATTATCCATCATCAATAGTGTTAAGACTGAACTTCATGATAGGTTTTTTTATGACATACATGTGTCTATTGCACTATTTTCTCAAGATTCAAAAAACACAGTCTTCTTCTGGGATTACACTTTCACAGCCCAAATATGCCATGGACTTGTTAGCTCAATTTCACATGGTTGATTATAGGCCTGCACAAAATCCTTTCTTATCTGGAGTTAGACTTGAGACTCATTGTTCCACTCTATTGGTTGATGCCACATTATATCACTATCTTGTAGGAAGCCTTATCTATCTAACTCATACATGGCCTGACATTTCATATGAAATTGACATGTTCATGTTTTATGCAAACATCACATGAGCTTCATTAGAGAGCCACCAAGTGTATTTTGAGCTACATATAGGGCACTATCAAATATGAGATTCACTATACAATAGGTATAGTTCAAACTTGGTGGGATACATATATTTTGATTAAGCTGGTGATTATGATGATCGTAAGTCCACTTTTGATTACAACTTTCACTTTGGATTTGATCCCATTCATTGGTACAACAAAAAGGTGCATGATATTGCTCTTTCATCTATAGAGGCTAATTATTTTGGTGTTGTTAATGACATTACTAAGGTTATTTGGCTTTAGAATATTCTCACTAATCTTGGTGTTCTATTTCAGAAGCCATTAGTCATCTAATACAATAACCAGAGAACTATCCAAATATAAAAAAATATGGTTCATCATCAGAGAACCAAATACATAGAGATCCATATGCACTTTATTAGGGAGATGATTCAGGAAAAGATCATTGATCTTCAATATTGTCCTATAGAAGAGCATATTGTAGATATTTTCACCAAACCTTTCACTGAGAGAAAGTATCTTCACTTGTGATTTCTTTTGGGAGTGTAGGACATCAATTATTCAGAGGACATTAGTTCTTTGGGGGGGTCTCCTAGATCTTCATTTTGAGGAGGAGTTTTTTCTTTGAGTTTTCTCCTTTCCTCATCTATTTGTAAAGATTACCTAATATAGCTACACATTGTTGGGACTCTTATCTGCATAGCCCTACCTAAACATCACTTATTGAGGGGTGTTGGTGTATTTATTTGATTTATTGCAGTTACTTGTATTTATTATTTAGGTTGGTGCACTACTTGTTATAATTAATTTATTATATTTATTAATAATTTACACCAAATAGGATAAGTTTGTTTAGCTAGTAGTCAACTTGGACACCTATCTTGTTACAGTGGAGTTCCACTCCACTATTTAGGGTAAGATAAGATAAGATTGTTTAACTAGTAGTCAACTTATGTTGATTATTTACACAATTTAAACACCTATATTTTTAGTGTAGAGTTGTACTCCACTATTCATGTAGTCAGATATCAGTTGAACTACATGTGTTGTGTGAGTTCCCTAATCTTTATCTTATACGCCTTGCTCTATATAAGCAATAGATATTTATATATTGAATTATTAGATTAATATTGAATTATCAAAGTAATTCATCATATTTGACTTATTTATTCATTTCAATTATTATCTCGCATATACAATTATTATTTATTACTATTAATATTTTATCTCTTATTCATGATTTCTATTAGATTAATTAGATCTTATATGCTAATTCTAACAATGAACAATATTTAGATGACCTCAAAAATTCCAACATGAAATACCACATCAAGGTATGCACCCCACACCACCACCACTATCATAGGGATGACCTTCCCCATGTCAAAGAGAACATTTAATGATTAAGTGAAGGACACCATGAGTATTAAAATAATCATGTAGAAATAGGTGAATTATATATAAATAGGAAAATTTTGATCATAAACACCTACTAGACTACATAAATAACACCTCTTGGGTTTCATAGATTATACATATAATGATACTCAGATTTTCATATCTTCTAGGGAAGAAAAGGAAAGAAATGAAGAAGAAGATACCAATAGACTAAACAAACTATAATCCTTATTCTAGTGGTGATGATGTCATAATAGAAGTGGCCCTCCTACTAATATAATGGATGATTGGTTGCAAGATGAGTATGTTTGTGTGATTATCTTTCCTTTCACTTCTTTTTTAGCTTCATAATTAGAAAAAACCTTTTTCCAATGCCTCTAAATACATGATTTTCTACCCCATGTCAAATCAATTTCTTCACCATGTCTCAAAATTATTCGTATGAATATAAAATCCTCATTCATAAAAGAACATAATCCCACATTATTTCCTAAGCTTGGTCCACCACAACCTATAAACCTAATAAACCATAATCCCTCTTACAAACATAACAGTTGATTGGTTTTCTCTATAAATATCTTACTACCCAAAATCCAATATGTCCCACTCTTTATGTTTTGCTAAAGCCTTTAGTTTTTTACAATCATCTTAAGGGAATAGGATAGATATTGTGACCCCTAACAAATCTTATTTACAAACAACTTATACATTGATATGGACCCTTGTCACTTTATTAGTCCCACTAGACCTACTTAAGCTTTCCATTGAATATAACATTTATTTATTTATAAGTGAGAAAGAACTACTTGGATTTAACTTGTAATTAAAATCTCTTGTGAAAGCCAATCATAATCTATTGATTTCCTTCTCATTGTGAGCTTGAGCAATGGTGAAGTGGTGGAGAATGGCAAGGACAAATAGAAAATGAAAGCAATGAAATATTTTAAGGTGAATTGGTTGGTGATAGTGATGGATGATGACATGGTACTTTTTTTAATAAATTGTATGGTGTGATTGTCTATTCGATTGTGGTTATCTTAAGAGTACATAATATTGGTTCGATTATTTTTTACATAGTTTCTATAGATGCATGTTACATGTTTCTTCATCATGATATTTTTTATTTGTGTAGTGTTTTTTATGAACAACAATATTATTCAAATTAAAGTGGGAAGGAAGCGGTTGTAGTTGATGATTTTAATATTTATCTTCAAAATGATTCAAAAACATGTTACGTAGACATAATTATGAAAATTAAAAGGGTGATAATACATTTTGAAAATAGAAAAATAATACTAAAATTAAAGGCACATTATTTTTACTTAATGAACTAACTGGTCATATATTTTGGGTTCGATTTATGAAACCCCACTTGACAAAAACATGAAGTTATATCCCTTCTTATGTAACTTGTAATTTTAGCACAAATACTAATTTGTATATGTGTGTAAATATGCACTTTTTATTTACACACACACACACATCTTTGTGTGTGTGCATGTGTCTGTGTGTACATCCTAATTTGGTTAAGCAACCACAAACACTATGTCTTTTGTTGATCTTTCACATGAAGGTCTTGGTGATGAATATAGCCCTTGTTTGCATTATCATTTTAGGTCTTTCAATACTTTTTGTGTCTTATTTTCCTTATTTATTGCACCCTAAGTGTTTTTGAGTCACTTGCTCCCAGTCATAAGGGCCCCTAACCTATCTTGCCTAGTCTTAACTCTATTTTTATGTCTTAGGGAACTAGAGCCATTATTAGGATAGTAGTGCCATGTGATGTTAATGTCCAATTAAGGATCTAGTTTCCAATAGTCATTTTCTCCCATGTTTTGGGTCCTAACCCTACCTTGAGCATTATATTATGTTTTTATCCCTCTTTGTGACTTATCAACCAACAAACAAGGTCTTACATTCAAATAAAATTTCCTTATACATAAAGATCCTAAAAAGGCATTTTACATATAGCACTGATAATTTTGGCACATAATTACATAAAATCAGTCAATAGTATAACTCAATACTCTACATACTACTCAGTTATTACATTTAGACATTGCATGCTTGATCAAAGATGGGCCTAAGAACAAGTCATTCTAAAATATTTTTTATGTTCATTATGTGCATTCCCTAAGGGGTAACTACATTCGATATGAGACCCCCAACATTGGGGTTAATGTAGGTAGCAACCAAGACATTAGGGGTTCTACTCTGCATGATCATAGTATCCCACAACCTAGTTTTTCCCTTTTGCATTTGATCTAGTTGTTGTTTCATGTGTGTAGGTATTCATTAGGTTTTTTAGAAGATATATAGTGAGAATAGTGACACATGCAAGCTTCAAGAAGACACAAAACCTCCTACAAGTCCTCCAAAACCTCTTGCAAATTCCTTGAAAGTTTCAAATAGCTCCTCTAAGAGGGACACTAACACTATAATTAGACACTAGTTATGGGGTGGTGAGTGCCACAAATAAATCTAGATTCTGCCACAAATAATTCTAGACTATGCCCCACCACAGTATAATTTTTTTTGGCACCCCCCAAATCCTATATATCTATCTGATCCCCCCAACCCAATCCAGTATCTAGATCCCATTGAACTCAAATCTATATGGTGTCCTCCTCCTTCCCTATATATCTTATCTTAAGAAAAGAAAATATTATATTTTCTTAAGTGTAGAGGACACTATATAATCTTGAGTGTAGTGAATATTGTCTTATCTTATCATATGGTGGCCTCACCTCAAATATCTCATTTTTTATGCCTCTATATAAACTAAACTAAATTAAACTAAAATAAAATAAACTAAATTAAATTAAACTAAACTAAACTATATGGGAGATCAGAGATTTAATATCTAAACTCAATACCCTAAATAGAATATATACTCAATGCCAATGAAACTCTATCTCTATCTCTATCTTTATCTCTATATAGTGGTGAGTTGGGTTGGCAGGCTCCCCATATAGATACAGATCTCCCTCCACTATAGATTCTAGATGCCAAAGCAGCCCTCTATTTAGATATGGATATATAAGGGAGCTATATATATATATATATATATATATATATATATATATATATATATATATATATAGGGTTTTTAGCATATATCTATAGGGTAGGGTGTTGAATATAGAGAGTCTACCTCAGTCTATGAGATCCTTGACCTCCATAATATCTATATATGGGTTATTAGGTATCGAATATGACTAGATATAGTTGACCCTATAGATAGAGTATAAGGAGGGAGAGGGTGGTTGGTTATATCTAGTCATATTCATGAGGGCATCTATAAATATATTGGGCACTCGACCAATAGGAGAGGGTGGCTATATAGATATAGGTGGCATTCGATAGGTTGAGGGTGACTAGAGATAGGCCTTCACATTGAAAGTAATAGCTTTTTTGGGAGGCCAAGGGGGGAGGGAGAGTGAGGGTAGGTCTAATACACATACCAAATAGATAGTTAATAATATAACCAATGATTATCAATTTAATAATTTTACCAATGATGAGTCAGGCATTGATCGATGTTGCGAAAGAATAGTTGACCGATCGACTATAGAGTGGCACCAGGGCCCCCTATCCATATCTATAGTGAATAGGCCTATATATCTATCTAGGGAGGCTTGAACTCTATAGATAGGGAGGACACTGAGGGTCCTTATCTCTAGGTGTGCCCACTAATAACCTCTATCTAGAATCCCTCTATCTAAATATGGGGGACTAATAACATCCATAATTTAGTTCATTGAGGGCACACAAGTTATATCCAATGCTCTTGGGGTTGAGGGTCACTACATCTATTTATAGTTCTCTGGGGGGCCAAGGGGGGGCAACTTTGTATTATATTATCTAGGCTAGACTAGGATATAAGGCTAGACACTTAGATCATAGGCCTGAACTCTATTTCTATGTAGGGTGGGGGGTATAGGGGGTAGATACACTAGTCAGATACACTACTCTATCTATATGGAAATCTATATGGGGTTTGATCACACCAAAGAACATACTACCTATATAGGGCATAGATCTATGTCTATAGTAGAACCTATATTTTATACAGATAGATATATATAGTCACCCTATATCTAGATAGTGGTATATCTATGTAAGCCTTTATATCAATAGGGAAACCAACCAACCAACTGTTCACACATATCCATCCAAACCAAACATTGGTGAGGATCAATCTACTCCCATATAGATAAATAGATAGCGGGCCCCCACAGTCTATATTAGATATAAAGGGGAGGGGCACCCCCTCCCATTTTATAACTATGTCTATGGGATATAGGAGATTAAGGATAGATATGGGCCCTATCTTCTTATCTATTTAGGCCATATATATCCATCTATTATATACATGATACAATGGGAGACACTCATTACTCCATGTGTGTGTGTGTGTGTGTGTGTGTGTGATAAGATATATGGGGGGGTGCCACCCCCACCCCTTTATATATATATATATATATATATATATATATATATATATATATATATATATATATATATATATATATATATATATATATATATATATATATATATATATATGTCATTCTCCCCCTCTTTATATTATATGGGGAGTTTTTTTGTCCCTCTATATAAACTAAATTATATATGGGAATTAGTGTAAAGTTTTTATGTAGTTATAATTATAGATACCTACTCATCTCGATTGAGGACCCCTAGATCGAGGATCCCATCCCCATACAATATA
>JARHVA010006920.1:0-2500 GCA_037957365.1 Torreya grandis | reverse complement strand
TACATATAGGGCCTCCTCCTCCCCCTATATAAACCCTATCTAACTCCCCATATAAAAGGCGGGGCTCGCATATAGGATAGGGGATTGGGTAGTCGATGGAGAATAATGGGATAAGTTTAGGGTAGGGTTTGGGAGATTAGATAGATGGGTGGGCTTGCCAATGACATTAATCAACTTTTCTCTGTCTTAACTCCAACTATATAGAGTAGGACATTAGGCCATATATATACTAAGTAGATGAGATAGTCAATTCCTCAACTCAAATCAGAGCTTCTAATATGCTTAGTTGTCTAGAGTGACATATCTAAATAGGGCCTACCAGCCAATATATACACTATCCATAATCCATCCCCATCTATACTAGGGTAAATTTTAAGATCCCATATCCGAAACACCCTTAGATTCATTTAGGCAAATATTATTCACAGCGTTGATGAATCAGTAGGTCCAAAATCTCTTCCCATTCACCTAACCATATTTTTATGTTAATAGGTTCAATCCAGGGTGTAGATTTTTTAATTTTATTAGAATGACCTAGTTAATATCCAAGATCCTTAAATTTTAATTAATGATGTTGAAACGAGTGATTGGACAAACATTATAGATATTTGTGTTGGTTAACATGTTTAAATTTAAACAAATCCTAATTCACATTATTTTCAAAAGAAGGGATGGAGTGTCACAATGCTCACCTTAGTCTAGGGCAACATCATTCAACTCTATGGTAAGACAAGTCATTTATCTCTACCCACAACTAATCCATTAGGCTTTACCCAAAGTCGAGCAGTTCGGCTCTAACCACAGTCATGTCATTTGGCTCCACTACTAGGAGATCTATTCAAATAAATGATCAGACCAAATGGATCTACCAAAAAATTAGGTCTAATGGCTTTGTTGAATGGTTAGGCCAAACGGATATGCCTAATGGTTTAGTCGAATAGTCTAGCCGAATGGTCAGACCGAATGACTCTTCCAAACACCCAAGTTAAATAACTAGACTAAACTAGAGTGTTACCAAGTTTTCTTATAAATTATGCCCTCATCACTCATTTGATGCATTTTATTCCACTACCATGGCCCCCCTTGGCCCCACTTGTAATAATTGGAGAAATATCCTAAATATTTACCTAGCTATATCCTATAAAAATAAAAAGTTCACATTATTCAAGGAGAGATTTTTTAATATGAAAATTAATAAAATTTATAAGGGGTTCATAAGTACAATTTATATTCCATATGTAAGGAGTTAGCAAAAAATGATGGTGCACCTTTGTAAGTATTACCATTATTTTATACCTACTAATATGAAACAAATTGAATCAAGAACTGGTCAAGCTGCCTCTAGTAACCAATGTCGTGAATTCATTAGATACCTCTAGAATCCATCCAAAATCATATGGTCTAGCTAAAAAAATGATCAAAATGTCTATTTTGAAGCTGTGGGACATAATTTAGACGGTAAGGATGACGAATAACAAGAGATGGCAGTTGAACAATAGTCAATCAATAAAATGGTAAAACCCTTGGTGACATAAATATTGAATTATTGCATGGAATTTAGGATTAATGATTAGTCTAAATGGTGGTCACTAACCCTAAATTTCCATACAATAGTTGAATCTTCATGTCACCAAGAGTTTTATTTTTTTTATTGTTTGATCCTTGTTCAATTACTTGTTGTTCATTATACTTGTCATCTAAATTTCACCCCAGATCTTCATAATAGACATTATTGACCATTTTTTATCTATCTCATATGATTTTGGATGAATTATGAAGCTATCCAATAGATCCATGACATGCTTACTAGAGGAAACTTCCGCAGTTCTTAATTTTATCTTTTTTGTATCAGCTAGTTTTTAAAATAAAGGCAATACTTACAAAAAAATGCACTATCATTTTTTGCTTACTACTAACACATGGAATCTAAATTCCCCTTATAAAACCCTTATAAATTTGGTTTCTCTTCATAGTCAAAAAGCTCCACTTTAACAAAATGTGAACATCTTGTTTCTATAGGATAACCAGGTAAATGTAAAGGTGCACATGTAGTGTTTTGCTTGTACATTCCATTAAAATTCACTTTGGTATCCTTTCTTCTTGTTTTACTTTTTTTTTTTGTGTGTGTGTGTGGGGGCAGCGGGGGGGGTGGGCGGGGGCGGTAGGTGGTGAATTAAACTATTTTTAAAGATAATGTTATAAAGGGTTGTGAGTTGACCCCCAAAATAATTTATATCCCTAAACTTTTGGTGATCCGATCCCATCTGCCAACCCTAAAACTTTGCCAAAACCAAATCCAAAAATTGGAATATTTGCAAATTAACAAATATTCACCACTAAAATTTACCTTGATTTATACTATAGAGATCACATTTGGATGGGTTCAATAGAGAACTATAGGGTATAATATATAGTTAGTGCCCTCTCCCTAGTGCAAGCTATTAGGGGCTTGAGAGAGCATAAGATATATCAAGAGATATTAGATATCCCATAGATATTT
>JARHVA010006919.1:795000-800647 GCA_037957365.1 Torreya grandis | reverse complement strand
GAAACCAGAAGGCATGTGAAGATGCTAGAAAGAAAGGCTTCAGATTAGAGAAAAATTATAGGTTGAGAGAATATAACAACAAATGAAATGGTAGTAGACTACAGTCAGACCATGATAATTGGTCTTGGTTATGATGAGTGGTTTTGGCTCCTCTTTCATTTTCATGGCTCAATAGAGTCTTATATCTCAAGCCTCAGACAAGCCTCCAATAAGCACATGTCCAAACAAAAGGACAACTACCTAACATAGTCAATAACTCCTCTCCACACTCTATTGACTACAAAACTTATATCTAATGATATAGGCTAGGAATGCTTCAACAAGACATTCTGATAGAGGATGGATGAAGGCAAAGATAGATGACAAGTCTCAAATTCTTTTACATCTGAGACAATGACAAACAAATACATATTATGATAAAACTAGGAGCTTAAATCCATATTGAAGTGAATATGCAACCATATGAGAGGGAGTTTGTTGATCCATAATGAAATAAAAAAACACAATATTAAATTTTGAGTTTTTCACAATTGCTCCTTTGGCCTTCACATGAGACACATTCATGTAGGTCATCTTGTACCATTAAAAAGATTTTAAGGTAACATACACTTGGTTGTGGGTAGACCACATGGAAATATGAAAATTGGAAGAAATATAACCAGGGGCAAATCACAATGAAAGCTACTACATCAAGGTTAACATCATAATCCCTAAGATCCTTTCCAATTCTTATGTCTATGCCCATGATAGCCTTAGATTCCTTTGTAGATAAAGTTCCAATCTAAAAAATACAACAACTATTTTGAATCCCAACTATTGGTCTTATCATTTTTTCTCATCAATGAGGAAATAACTCTTCTAGTAAATTCAAAAATAATTGTCTTGTCATTAACCAACTTAGGATTGAACACCAATAGAACAAACTCAACCAATAACCATCAAACAACTCAAATGCAAATTTCCAAAATAAAAACACAAATTTTGTAGACTATAAACTATAACAAATGGAGAATGTAGACGTGCTAAGAAATAGCTATTGGAGATCACTCTGATACCATGTCATAGTTATAAAAACACTCTCACTCAAGATCTCTGCAAGATCACATTACCATAGTCACAATGATAATGCATTACACACACAAAGAAAACAACTCTCTATAACTCAATGATAGATTACAAGTGAATCTCCATTTGTCCTTTATTTCCAAGATGCACTATTAAAGTGCATATAAATAGGGGAGAGAGTGAGTGAGTGGGTAAGTATGTCAATAAAGTAATAACATAATGAGCACATACCCTAAGTAAGCTTAACAAAAGTAATTAAACTACATTAATTACTCTAATAGTTCCCAACATGTAATAGAATTATAACTAGGTGCAACACCAATAATAACTTCATACCACCACCTGAGGGAGTTAAAATAAGAAATTGAAAAGACTATTAGAGGGCTCTTAGATATGGGTTTCATAAGACCAAGTTCTAGCCCCTTTGCATCTTATGTGGTTCTTATTAAAAATAATAATGGGACCCTATGCACGTGCATTGATTATAAATCCGTAAATAAAAAGACCATAAAGAATAGGTATCCTATTCCAAGTAGAGATGAGCTCATATATGAAGTACATGGTGCCATTCATTTTTATAATATTGATCTAATATTTAGATATCACTAGATTCGTATGAGAGATGAAGATGTATTAAAAACTGCCTTTAAGGGATATTATGGACATTTTGAATTTTGTGTCATTCCTTTTAGGCTAATCAATGCTCTTTATATCTTTAAATATACTAAGAAACATATCTTTAGGGATCATTTGAGGAAATTTGTATTGGTATTTTTTGATGACATCTTGATTTACAATAGGATGTGTGAGGATCACTTAAAACATATAGACATTATTCTAGGCATATTAAAGAAGCTTGTATTTTTTGCTAAAGAATACAAATGTGAGTTTGGATTAAAATAATTTCTATATTTAGGTAATTTTATTAGTGATAATGGAGTATATGTGGATGGACAAAAGATCCAATCTATCTTAGATTGGTCGATTCCTACTACTTTGACACAGTTGAGAGGCTTCTTTGGGTTATATGGATATTAAAAGAGATTTATCAAGGGGTTCTCACATTTGGCAGCCCCTCTTATAGATTTGATAAAAAGGGATTATTGGTATGGATATAACTAACTTAATATACATTTTATAAATTAAAAGATGCAATGAGTTCATGTCCAATGCTTGTAATTCTTGTTTTCTCCCTCCCATTTATTGTAGAATGTGATGCTTCAGGAGAGGGAATATGGGATGTTATAACTCAAATAGGGAATCCTATTTATTTTTAAATTAGCAATTTAAAATATTTAGAAAAAAATGTACTCTAATTATGATAAGGAAATGTTAGCCATAATGCTTGCATTAGAAAAAACTAGACAATATTTGGTATGTGGTAAGTTTGTTATTAAAATAGACAATAATAGTTTGAAATTCTTCTTGGGAAAAATATATTTGAATGATACAAAATTAAAATGGGTGAGTAATCATATAATTTTGATATAGAATACATGAAAGGGAATACAAATATTATAGTTAATGCACTCTCTAGGAAATATACCTTCTATTATATTTCCTTTATTTTTCTTGATTAGAAGGCCATTATTATGATGGAATATGTAAAGAATGATTTTACTACTAAAAATCTTGAGGGAGTGGTAAAGGATGATAGGTATACAATATGTTATGATTTGATTTTGTATAAAAATAGAGTCCTTTCAGTAGCCGAATCTACAATGAAGGAAAATATTTTAAGAGTAGTGTATGATGTGTATGTAACAAGACATCTAGGGTACTACAAGACATATAAGCAAGTTTGGGAAATATTCACTTGGAAGGGCCTCAAGAATGATGCTCTCAAGCATGTTAGGGATTGTACTATTTGTCAAAAGAACAAAGGGGAACAAGGTTTTCCAGCAAGATTACTTCAACCATTAGCCATTCCCAATAAAAAATGGGGGAGTATATAAATAGACTTATTAAAGGTTTTCCTAAGGTAAATGGTAGTGATTGCATCTTTGTAATAGTGGACATATTAACTAAGTTTTCACACTTCTTTTCCCCTCAAGAGGATGGAATATTTTTTAAAGAAATGTTTAGATTGCATGGACTACCACACAATAATATTAGTAATAGGTATAACAAGTTTCTTAGCTCTTTTTCAAAAGAGTTATTCAAATTGATAGGTATTGACATCTGTCACCAATCCAAAAATTTATTTTTAATATTTTCATGAATAGACCAATCAATAATAAATTTTTTGTGCCTCATTGGTGGTGGTTCACTGGTTTTAGGCATAAGAAACAAAGCACATACTCTTTATTTTGTTATTTTTTAAAATATCCTCATAATTTATTCGCATAATATTATTTCAACACCTCACTTTGATGTAACATTGCATTAATTTGGGAAGTAACATTTCCCACTTCCTTATAAATGGCATTCAATGTATTAATAAGTGAATTGTGTCCACTATGTTTTGAAGATTCATACAAACTATTAATTATAATTTTTAACTATTACTACTTTAAATTATATCATTGATATAATTAATATTTTTTTTTCCTATAAAATTAAAATGTTGATGGTTTCCATTAGATATTTATTGGAGGTTTTCTTTAAGAAATATATCCATTGAATCAATTATCTAAATTTATAAAAAATAATCATTTATAGTAGCTTTTCTTTAGGTAAGGCTTTGATGGTAAAAATGTAATCTTAATTTCAATACCTTCTTGCCTTCTCTTTATTATAAAAATTGCATCACTAAAAATGTTATTGCAAACCTTAAATTTACTCTAAGGAAAAAAATGACATACGTGGGACCATGGTGCAAGTGTGAAAGCTTTGTGGGGAGTCTTTGGAAAATAATAACACACACATCCTCCTTTTTTTCTCTCCAATTATGATCAAATCCTATTTTAAAAAATAAATTATCAGTTTGTATGCTTGGGGAGTTTTTATGTTTTGAAATAGAGAATACACCATTTTTCATAATATGTGTATGCCCTTTACAGGACCCCAAAGGGCATACAATATTTAAAAAAAAGGGTATACACCCTATAGAATTGGTAACAACACTTAAAGATTTTCATTGGCTTTTTTATAAAGGGGTGAGTGCCCTTTCAAAAAGGGGCACTCACTCTTTGTGTGAAATGGTTTTTTAAATTAATGGCCCCATTTTTGTCTCATAACTATGTGTGTTCACTATGCAGATGGATGCAAAAGTGAAAGGCATGTGCAGATCATACATAAAATAGGATAAGACACCATAGAAGGCCAATGAGTCACAAGTAAAGAGTATGCAAATGAAGACACCTCCATCAAGGAAGTAGGGAATCAAAACATGAGTGCAAGATGATAGACATGGAACCCTATACTACAAAATTATAATTTGTCAATCAAATAGCTATAAGGATGACACCAATAAGATGGGACAAAAAATATGGTGAAGCAATAAGATCTACAAAGTAGATCTGAATTAATTTTTGTTAGAGTGTAACAATAGAGGGTTTTTTTAGTTATACCATCCTAAAGAAGGATTTTAAAATTTGGCACCAAATGTAAATCCTAAAAATTGTTATACTCCTAATTAGACACACTAGTAATCAACCTCAACAATTATAAATAAGAGTGTTTGACTCATGGGAAAAGGTGATTGATGGATCATTGTTAGATAGTGGATTTCTTTTTATCTTTGTGGTGATAAGGTATACAAGAGCTATGAGGGAAATGGTAGAAGTATAAGGGTTGAACCCTACCATAATGTATGATGAGTGAGTGGAAAAGATAATAAATTTGAACATGAGCTCTTGAGAAGGAGCGATTATTCCCTTTTATAAATTTGTTGAGTTAAACATCATATAACACACTATAAACTAGTAAATGGAGTTTATGAGATATGTTGTGTTAGTAATTAGTTGCATGGTAAGGTGTCCCTGTACTATGAACCCCTACTCTGATTATTTCAATTAG
Source organism: Torreya grandis (assembly GCA_037957365.1). Taxonomy (NCBI): domain Eukaryota; kingdom Viridiplantae; phylum Streptophyta; class Pinopsida; order Cupressales; family Taxaceae; genus Torreya; species Torreya grandis. The sequence goes on along the minus strand of JARHVA010006919.1, from coordinate 795,622 downwards.
CACTAGTTTTGTGTCAAAAAACTTTGTTGTAAATTTTTAGCTTTCTTAATGGCACAATATATATATATATATATATATATATATATATATATATATATTACTAATTAGTTGCATGGTAAGGTGTCCCTGTATTATGAACCCCTACTCTGATTATTTCAATTAGCACTAGTTTTGTGTCAAAAAACTTTGTTGTAAATTTTTAGCTTTCTTAATGGCACAATATATATATATATATATATATATATATATATATATATATATATATATATATATATATATATATATATTCACTTTTGCATCAAGTTTACATCATAATTTATAAAAATAGAAAAATATTGTTCTTTTGGGAAAGTGTGGTTCTAATTTTGATATATTTAAATGTGATTTAAATAAAAATAAATAAAAAATGAACATAAAATTACTTTTCAGGACAAAGACATTGACAATGTTTTTATTTTTTCAAGTGGAATTATATTAAATAACAATGAACATTTCCAATGCCTCAATTATAATCATACAATGATAATTCCAATGTCACCCAGTTTCAGTCTCAATGTGAGAGTCATACCATTATTTAAAGAGGGTTAGTTAAAGGAGGCATTACACATTTTGTGCCATTCGC
>JARHVA010006919.1:752500-792500 GCA_037957365.1 Torreya grandis | reverse complement strand
TGTTAAAATTGTAAATAAAGTCATGAAGGATATGATTCCATTGAAATATTTTGGGTTGGAAGGGCTTGAAAAGGTCATGAATCCATGTCTAGACTCTTTGATCTTTGAAATAGTGCCAAAAAATATGAGGCAACAATTCTAGATGGCATAGAAAGGGCATGTGGGAAGGGAAATTCCTAAATGTATAAGCCTTTTACCTATAGGTAAGTCGTGATATAAGATATACCAAGCAAATTGAGATAGCTTAGGCTCCAAACAAGCATCTCAGATAGTGTGAAAATGGAAGCATTAGGTATGAAAAGAGGAATGCAGACCTCAACATGATTTAAGCTTGTCCACCATAGGCATGTGGGGAGTAATCCACCCATAGCCAAGCTAGGCAGTGTATTTATGAAACAGAGTTTCAACATACCACTTCCAATCCTTCCACCAAGAATGAGTGGAATGAACAAAAATTTTGGGAAGTATTGAAGGCAAAATAGTATTAAGTATTTTTTTGTAATATTATCTATTAGTATTGGCTAACTGGAATTTGGTTTTCACCTATTCCTAGGATATCCAAGAGTGAGACTGCTTACAAAAGATATCTTGGATAGTATGAATACCTCTACAAAACAACTTGAGAGCATTGATCCAAGGAACCTCAGCCTGAGGAAATTTATTGAAATTGATAATAGGTAACCACTGTAACAAGTGTGAGTTAACATACAACCCATATCAGAACCCTGAGCCATTCCAGATAAGCCATGGTTTCATCCTATCCCATGCTTTCTAGATAGTTTTTGCCATAAAAGACCTTGAAATTTGAATGGGGGATTTGATGATGAGTATATTAGAGAATCTAAGACCTTTCTACAACTTTTTGTCCCTAAGTAGGCTCAAAGAGATGCAATGTCAAAGTAACACCTAATATTCTTTGCAATCAATAGCCCACACAATCCATTTGGAACACAAGGTATTTCCTTTACAAGCCACATCAATGAGCCTCATACCTCTAACATCCTACATGGCATAATAATATTCCCAAGCAACCTTGTGGAATCCATGGCCATGAGAATCATTGGCCTAAATAAAATCCTTGAGAATTTTTTCAAGTTTCTGATAAGAATTTTTGGAAGGCACCCATCATGAAGAGTAGTATACATGGGTGGTCATAAGCACTTTCAAGTAGATTTACAATTTACCTATTAATGATAAGGTCTTAGTCACACAATATTCCATCTTCTTTGCTACTCTGTCAACAACATATTGCCACAACATGGGTGGAGAGACATCAAAATAAAAAGGGAAGCCAAAAAACTTAAAGATTTTATCATGTTGGATCTAGTACCATCCATATTTGGCAAACCACATTGGTGGGGAGAGTTATGATTTCCTATAGAAATGAGTTATTTTCCATTGAATGTTTGAGACAAAGTAAAATCATAATGTTTTGAGACATCTCAAGGCATTGTCCACATTGTCCTCATCTTTAATAATAGCGAGGAAAGAATCATCAGGAAAGTGGCCATTCAATAGTTACATATCTTCTTGTGTGTTGTCTTTATGTAGAGGGATATAGATTCATTTAATAAGGCCCCTAGCTTGGACATTTCTAAGAAGGTATCCAAAATACTCAACTATAAGCATATATAAGGTGGGTGCCAAAGGGCCCAAGCATCTAAAAAGAGCATCTAGATGGTTTGAATGAATTGGGTCTAAAGCCCAAGGCTTCTAGCATGGCTAGGATGAAAGGAAACTCAATATGGCCATAAGATTTTTCAAATTCAATTTTTATGAACATAACTTGTTGCTTAGACTTTCTAGCCCAATTTATTCCTTCCAAAATCATAATGATATTGTCTAATACATAACTACTTCTAATGAATCCTATTTTCTCAGGGCAAATGATGTATGGTAACAAATTATGCAACTAGAGCGCTAAAGCTTTAGCAATGATTTTGTAGGAAACATTCAAGAGAGTGACCAGTCATGCATTAAATATCAATTTAGGATCCCCTTGCTTAGCTATAAATTTAATGTTTCTTTCATTTATATTCTTCCTTAGAAAATTTTTGCAGAAGGCCTCTTGATAAACATGGTATAAGTTAACACCCACAAGATCCAAGAGGGTTTTATATAATTCACATAGAAAATCATCAATGCCTAGACATTTATCTTCTTCCATATGAGCCACTACCTCATATAGATCATCCATAGTGAGGAGCCTATCACAAGCCCCTCACTAAGCAAGAGTGAGTTTACAAGGTGCCACTACAAGGCATTGTTGGAGGGTAACATCATGCTCTATAGAGAAGGTTTGAGATATTAATACTTATTGATAATGGAGGAAAAAGGCATGAACAATATGTGGTGTCTCTAATAATATCATTTTAGCATCATTTTGATCCTAAATTTATTGCTTCAACTTTTTGGCTCGAAGTATTTACCATAATTATTTGGAGGTTTTGTCCCCTATATTGAACTAGTGGAGTCTAGATTTGATTTGAGCTCCCTAGGCATTATAATTATCTAAAATCTTGATATGATGTTATAAAGAAGAGACCTTGACCTGAAAGATCTCATTGAAGGGATCTTTTTCCAATGCTAAAGTTACATGGATAAGCTCTGAGGAAGTAGCAGAGTAAGAGTGTCTTCAAAGTTTAGTAAGTTGGTAGCCATAAATTTTGAGAAAGTGAGATGTCCTTCTGATGGGATCATCCCACCAAAGAATTCAACTATAATATTGGGATGGATGTGGATCCATATTCCAAACTCTATGAATGTGCACCATAGTAGACCCATGATTGAGTAAGGAGGTGTTAAGAAAAAATTGTGTTTTATGGACATTGGGTTTCATTAATTTCCATGTCACTCAAAATTGAATGGAGGATTGATTGAAATGCCCAAAATATAACAACTCTTACATTGGAAGATAAAAATCATTATAAAAGAAAAAATATGTTTGGGTAGATGCCATTACTCTATCTAGGCATTTTGGAATTCAAGTGGGGCCATCCTTGAGATTGCTCTAGGTGTACCACACTCTGTTTGTAGGATAAAAGATTAAATTAGGGTCATAAAAGCTTCATTTAGTGTACATATAATACATGCCTCCATTTTTCCAACTACCCAATATATTGTTAGGTGGCCCACTCTATCTTCAAGAGACAACACCATATTAAAGTCACCACATATGACCCAATGAGCATCGAGGAGATCATCCACAATCCATCACCATAAATAGGTACATTCAATGTCATCATTTGAGGCATAAATATTAATAAATCTAAAAGAATGGTTTTTAATGTTGAAATAGGTCCAAACTAATTGGTTGGTGGGGTCCATGCCAGATTACACTAAGTACGACCACCACCTTGGAAAAATAAACATGATCATCTATTCCCATCCTGCTTCATGATTACTATGAAAAATAATACTATCATGCCAGTTAGAGTTACTGATCAACGTCAACAAAAACTCTGCCACCTTCACTTCTTACAAACAAATAATGTCCATATCAAGAATCTTTCTTCTAAATTCACACATAACAAACTTACATTTTCAGTCTATAAGACCCTAAACATTCCACGAAAATAAACTCGTAGATGATGGGTGTCAAGAGACATATCCTCATAGTCTAGGCCTTCTAAGGCATCATGACATTTATATAAAAAATTCCCACCACTGACATTTAAAAAATTATCAAATTATTCCCTCACAATAGGATCAACCTAATACTCTCCTTCCTCTGACTCTTCATTCCTCCAAGGAGGGCTATGAGAGTGTTTGGGTGTATCCCACTGAGTTGGAAGTGGTAGAGAGGTTGGTTGTGAGCCTAAAATGAAGGAAGAATTGGGTAGAGGAGCCCTAAGACCCTAAGATAAAACATTGGCTACAAAAGGAGTATTGAAGACCCTGGGTTTTTCTATTACTTTTGGGGCTTTAGTCTAAGAAGGCTCTTTCTCAATAGGAGCCTGTTCATATAGGCCATTACTTGTTGACAACTTGTGTCCTTTAATATTTCATATACTTGAGCTTGTGGTTTTAGTTTAGCCATTCTTATTTCCTACCATAGTCCAACTATCCTCAACTGCCTTTTTCTAGATTTTAGAGAGTGCTTGTGAGGAGAGGATGAGCGGTTGGGTACATTATTATAGGATAACTAAAGGGGACATTCCTAAATTTTATAGTGAATGGCTTGGTAGTGAAAATAGGTGTTAGACAAGTTGATATATAAGATTCGCTATGAGTGTCTCACATCCCCTACTTGAATTTCCACAAATTTCTTCAGGTCTTGGGAGAGGTCTACTTCTACGCACACCTGCTTCTATGGTCTATGATAGTAGAACCTATTTTGCTCATGAAAAATAAATTAACCTATGAAGGAATCTATCTAATGAATAAAATTCTAATAGGGGTGCAAAAGACCTAGAAATTCTATCCAAACTGGGACTTTGAGAGCAGTGTGCTCCGAGAGAATAAAGTCTCATGTCCATGGGGAGAGAATCATGAGTGAGTTCCTAACATACCATGTGGTTGACTTATGGAGGATACCTTCTACATGGAAAGGGTTGATAAAATAGAATAAAAAAACCATTGGCCATGTTTTGGACATTCTTAAGCTTTATGCCATGAGCTGCCTAGTCAACTTGAACCCAAGACCTCAGCATACTTTCAAATGGAATTTGACCCACAAAATATCCTATTAAACAAAAATGTTTTAGCCATTGACAGGCAAAGTTGAATCCTAGAATGCATAAAATAACATCAAGTTATGAAGAGTTACCTTGTTGTAGACCATCAAGACAAACTTCTTTGAGCACTTGCAGGGGGCCATTGCTCGATGCTCCACCATTCTTCTCTATAATTGAAACAACCAAGAGAGAATGAGGAGAAGTCATTAAATAGGATCGCCTCGCTCAAAGGTGATAAATCCTAAAAGGTAATAAATGCAAGTCCCATAGGTAACCTACAAGGGCCACGATATGCAACAAGCTGGAATGACATAAAATCAAGGTTTGACTCTATGGCGCACATGGAGGAAACCCTAGAAGAGTTAAAAACTCAAAAACTTTTTCATCTTTTCTTTCTTCTTTCTTCTTTTCCATTTTTTAATGTGGGATCAAATATGAAATATTTAATGGGTTCAATAACATTTTAAGGGCACGAGCCTATATTATATTTGAAATAATTTGATACATATATTGCTTGCTTTGTATTTTATTATAATATAATTTAAAAAAAAAATCAAATTTTAAAATTATAAGTTGAACATATAAAATTATGTTTTTACATTCTCACGTTAATTTTAGCCACTCTCGTGTTAATTTTATTTTTGTTAATTTTTAACTTTAAAAAAAAAAAAAAAATCTTCTAATAAGATTTCAATTTTACTAATTAAAATATGATCATTTTATCAAAGAGGTTGTAGTCCGATTGGTGAAGATGATAGTTGTTTATATTCATCTACTAAGGTACAAATCTCTCTAAACATACCAAAAAATAACAACCTTAGTCAAATTTACCAAGATTTCTATTTTTAACAAGATTTTTATCCATTGTATATATTTTTCAATTTTTTTTTCATCTCTCTCTAAAGGAATTATTTGGAATCACTAAATTATATAGAATATTGGCATCTATGCTTATATTTTAGAACTAAATATATAACAAATTTACAATGATGAGTAAGCATATATCCAAACTAATGAGCTCCTTTGATTAAGCAGTCACGAGTAATAAACATTCACATACTCAAAATCACTTATATTTTAGAACTAAACATATAACAAATTTACAATGATGAGTAAGCATATATCCAAACTAATGAGCTCCTTTGATTAAGCAGTCACGAGTAATAAACATTCACATACTCAAAATCACTTAAGTTACGATTTTGGCCTTAACTGTTTGACTCTCCATATTATATAACTGCAAAAATTTGTAACTTCATGTGTGAATATAAACAAACATCATCCTCTCCAATTAAACTAAAATCCTTTCAATTATTATTCAAAATTAAAAGTGACCACTACACTGAGGTTCATATCTTAGCATTTTTCCTTCCGTTGTCACAGTACATATAATAGCATTTTTGTATTGTTCTTAACGTTACCACAAATTTCACCCATTTGTAGTTCTAGAAAGGAATAATATACATATACAAACAAAAAAAAAACAGCCGATTCAAATCAGGACAGTTGATAATATCCTTCAGGTCCCGCTTGTTTTTGAAGGACGCAAGACAAAAACAGACTTTACTGAAAAGTTTTATTAATAATATTTTACAACCTTTGTAAATTTTAATAAGATTTCTATTTTTAACAACATTTCTATCCATCCATATATTCTTCAAAGTTAAAGGTGACCACTACGGCTAAGATTCATATCTTGTCCTATCCTCCGCATTATTCCTTCCGTTACCACAGCACATATCATAGCATTTTTGTATTGTTGTTAATGTTACCAAAGAATTCCACGCATTTGTAGTTATACAAAAGAATAATATACATATACAAACAAAAACAAAACCACCAATTCAAATCAGGAATGTTCAGATAACAATAGCAATTAAGAGGCTGCTGGAGAATCTCCTCCATTGAAACAGTATCAAGAGGCTTATGATATATACTTGTCACTTCATTAACTTGGTAACTGTTTTGAAATATTTTATTGATAATTTCCTGAAGGCCCCACTTGTCTTTGAAGGATGCAAGAAGAAAACAGAGGCTAATTCATGCAGAATATTTTTAGAAGATATTTTGTAACCAGCATTCACAAATCCATTGATTTTAGTTGGGCAATCAATTAATTTTTTAATATTTAACTTTTTTTATATAATTTTATGTGATTAATTGAGAGTAAACCCTAAAAATTTACAAGTACTGATTAAGATCAATCTTTTTCATTAAAAAAATTGAAGATTACAATTCAATGAGGCTTCTTATATATAAAATCATAATTATAATACCGACTATCGATTATTTGAAGCAATAATTAAAAATGTCATCGATTCTTGGAGAAGATACCCTGCTCTGCAATCCTAATCATCATTTGTATGAAAAGTACATACACAAGTCGCATGTCTATAGAGCTTATGCATGATTCACTTGTTTATTGTATTCCCTGGATGAATTCTATGGGCTAGTATGGATAATAAATTTTTGCTGAGAGCTTTGGTTTTCTTTACAGCGGATTCTTTATCACAATATTTCTAGAAGAATACTTTTCTTGGCAAGAAAATCCAAGGTTGCAATTCAATTATGCTTCCTATATAAAAAGTCATAACTACAATAGAAACTATCAATTAATTTGAGAAGTACTTAACAATCTCCTTGATTATTGGGCAAGATACTCAGTTCCTGCAATCGTAATCATCCTTCTTACGAAAAATACATAAACAAGTCACATCTCCATAGAGCATGTGCATGATTCACTTCCTGATTTTGCTAAGTTTCTTGACTTATTGTTTATTGTATTCTCTCAGTATGGGTCAATATGGATCATAGCTTTTTGCTGCGATCTTTGGTTTTCTTTACAATGGATTCTTCATCATAACTTGAAATAGCTGCTGGTTGAATATAAAACATACCCGTCCAGCAGGTTGCATGCAGGTGAAAAATATTAGAATCATCGTATGTATGTATATATATATATATACACACACACACACATACTCAAAGTTGCAAGTTAAGTAGGAATGAATGTAATTTTCTGTTTTGGTAAAGTGAGGTGTTGTAAAATAAAAGAGTGTAAATCTAGAATAGTATCTTACTTGAAACTTATGACCATTAACGATGTCTCATATTTTGTACACTATATATATATATATATATATATATATACACACACACACACACACACACACACACACACACACACACATACTCAAAGTTGCAAGTTAAGTAGGAATGAATGTAATTTTCTGTTTTGGTAAAGTGAGGTGTTGTAAAATAAAAGAGTGTAAATCTAGAATCCTATCTTACTTGAAACTTATGACCATTAACGATGTCTCATATTTTGTACACAACGTTAAGCAACAATAAATTGATATTTCTTGTGGAGGTGATAGTGAAAAATGAAGTGGTGTGTGTATAATATGTTCATCTGAGATGAGATATTTTATTTTACTGTGAGTTTAAACAATGGTGGAGTGGTAGGGAAGAGCAAGGCCATACAAAACATGAAAATTATTAATGTCTTTAAGGTGCACCGAGAGGTGATGCTGAAGGGCAACGGACCTAATCAATTATTCATATTTACAACAAGAACAATAAAACCGTACCAAACATATAGTAGACAGAGCAAAAAATTGTTCTACATAAACAATAACTTTTTTTTGAAATATATATGGAACACCCAAAAAACAATTCGAGTGTAAATTTTTGATATGCACGTCTTACCACATCTTTCATTTCTTCATCTTCCATTGACAATGACCTCCACTAATGCATTTGACTTGAATTTAGTTTCGATTATTCATCCATAACATTTCATAATGTATTGTAAAATACTAAAATAGTGGCATTCTATATCATATTTATTTAAAAGTCACATATATATAGTGACTTCCAAACAATTATGAAATTAGTGAGCTACCAATTGATTGACACTAAAAAATGTGAACTATTTATTATATAACTTTTAAATCATCAAGATTAATAATTAAGAATGTCCTTCGACCTAAAGCACTCATCATATAGGTAGTAAAAACTAATTGTTATAAATAAATATTACTAATGTTTATAAAATTAATCATATAATTTGACGAAGGTAATTATTGTAGCTCATTTACATCTTTATATATTTCAAATTTTTAATTAGAATATGAAGGCATGGACTAGCCACCACACTATCATTGTATTATATTCGAATTGTGACATAAGTAAAATTGTTATCTTGAGAATGATACCTCTCTACACACACACACACACACACACACACACACACAATTTTACAATTTATATTACTAATATATTATTATATCAAAGAGATGTTGTTGGATTGGTAAGTAGGTTGGTTGTGACCAACTCCAGTCAAATTTCAAATCTTGTCATGTACTTGTAGGCCAGATCGTCATGTCCCCTTTATAATTATTTTCATTTAATATTTAATTAATCCAATTTCTAAATATATGGTAATAAGGGATAGAAAATTTGAAAAAATATTTAATTAAATGTTTATTTGAAATCGACAAATTTGAAAAGCTAATAGGTGATCACAATAAATAATAATACTTTATTAGTCAAAGTGGGGCATGGTGTTTCTAAGGAGAAGAATAACTATGAGGTTTTAAAGAAAATTATTAAATTATTTTTGCATTCTTAGTCTCAATAGAAGTTGGCCAAATTTGGGAAATGTCTAGAATAGGATAAAAGTAGACAACAATATGATTAAAGAAAAGTATGGGAAATTGGAGAAAGATGACAACTAATGACTTTTTATAATTACTATTTTTTATCTTTTCAAAGTAAGGAGTTTCATTTTATCACCTCTTTTGGGCACTCTTGTATATTTATATGCCATAATTTCTTTATCGAGGATCTTTTGTCAAACAAATTAACTTCTCTTGTTGAACAGTGTTCATCAAACCATCTTAGAATGAAAACTCTTTGATGTTGTAGGTATTTGGATGGAAAACCATTTATCATAAGGATTTCATAAAAACACTCATATAAACCATAGATATAATTTCACACAAGAATTGTAAAAGAGTTTTAAGGAGTGTCGATTTAGCTAATACTAATTGTTTTATGTAGGTATTTCGTGTGAGTAGAGTTTATATAAGTATTTTATGACTTGTGGGATGTTACAACAGATATAAAGTGTATTTTGGGTTTATCTACAAGTTATTTTGATATTTTATACTATTGTGTCATCAGTCTATAAGTGTTGTGAATTTATGTTGTATTTTGAGCAATGTTTGCATTGTAGTTGTGTAGTTTGAGTAAGGGTTTTACCCAAACTTTATATTTTGATCTAAAACTATTTATAAGTGATTATTATAGTGTTTTATTTTTAAAAATTTAGACTCATTTTGATTCAATATAAGTTGACATATTTGTTCATTTGGAGTTACTTTATTATTCCATGAAAATTATTAAAATTTAGGTTTCACTAACTAGTGTAGAAAAGGGCATGAATTTTACAAAAAAAAATTCCTGATATTAAATAAATTTTAGATAATATATTTATCTATTAACTTTATTAAGTGAATATGTCAGTGATATCAAATCCATAATATTTCTAGTATGTAGGATTTTAAGAGTGGATGCTTTCAGATGTGAACATAAGAAGTTACAAGCAAAGAAATTAATATATGTAGAAGAAAATATGGATGAGAGTATAAGGTGAAAATAAATATTAAAATATGAATAAAGAGTGGAGTAATTATAAAATATCTTGGAAAATGTAAATTATGGTCAAATAGAGTTTAGAGAGGTGATGGAGAAACTAGTGGTTCAACTAAGTCTTGGGACTATTCCTAAAAAGGAAGGCCCAATTATGATCATCAAATATACATGTCATTCCATTTAAAAAAAATAAAACCCAAATTGATATCATAAGAGGGATAAACCACAATTTCACCCCCTTAATGTATTGGAATAGTTGCAATATAAGGAACATAGATATATAATGCATAGACGAAGGTCTAAAAGCTGTCATTTCTTATGATAAGTTTGAAGAAATGTCAAAAGGAGGCACACACCAAATATTAAAATTAAATTAAAATAATGGTGGAAGAAGAGATAAAAAATAAATTGATTAAACTATTAACTCCTACCTATGATGGTTGCGATACAATTTCAGCTCGAGCTCAGTTGCATAAAATGCAAAAATACATTAATCTCAACCCTATGAAGGATGATAAAGATTTTCAATTTGTTACTCTATATTTGGAGGGTGTTGCATATTATTGGTGGTATCATGACCTAATAACATAAGGACATTAACAAATAAATAAATTTGAATATTTTATCCATAGGCTTCATGATAGATTCGAATTGATGGATGAAGAAGAGTACTTTAAATAACACTCTAAAATCAAACAACAAACCTGAGTAAATGCCCATGTATTATAATTTCAAAAGATGGCTGTAATGGTAAGTGATATTTCATAAAAAATGGTTATTTTTATTTTTATTGATGGATTTTTTTTCCCCTTAGAGGTTTTGTCATGGATTTTACACTAGTCAACTTACAGAATGCTATAAGAAGAGATTTAAATCTTGAACCATCAACACAAAATAATAAGTTGTCTAATCATTCCAAACCATTTCTTTTTTGTCAGAATAAGTGAAATTTTTAGAAGAGAGAACTTCCTACTCCTCTTAAATAACATAAGACTCCCTCTAACATAAAAAGTATGGATGATGATACTATTAACATAACATTTATTACATTTTTTAGCAACTTAAACCCATAGTCAATTAGCTACATCAACATAACATCTTCATGATAGTTTTGTAATAGGTAGTAGTATATGGTTATAATAACCATTTTATGAATTTTACAAATACTTATCTTGTATATGAATAATATATCATCTAATATTTTAATCTCTCATCTGGTATTAGAGTCCAAGGTAAAATATAAGTAAGCAACAGTTACCTGGGGAATTCTATTTCAATAAAGCCTTCATTTGCTTATTCAATTTAGTATAACTACTAAAGTAGATCGACACCAAAATTGTAGCATATGATAGAAGCTTTCATATAATGAAGATGTTGGAGATACCACAATGGATGTGAAATTGAATCATAAAACGAAGACATTGGAGATACCACAGTCAGCATGAAAGTAAAGCATTGAAAGCACCTAAGTCATTAGAAGCCTAGATAAGTGGCTAAGAAGTTTGGTTGATGCCAAAGAAAAATGTAGCAAAAGTCAGATGTGATATAGAAATAAATATAGATATCTTATTAAGTGAGTTGCCATGAAGCACTGGGATCTAATAAAAACATTTCATTTGTTTGAGCAGCTAATAGAAGTCCACATCAAATAGCCTCTGATGACTCACAATAGAAGTGGATCAAAGCATTGACATAATTAGAAGAAGATAAATAAATTAAGATACTTCATCAATGCTTTCAATGTTTGATCACTAAGATAGAGTGAGTGCAAAAGTGGAGGATGGCCAACACCATAGCAAAGATGAAGAAGTCAACATTTGAATAAGGTACATATTTTTAATACAAAATTTTAAAGTAATAAATAATAGTTTGGTTTGTAATCTTTATAAAAATTTGTAAAAGGTATAAAAAGACAAATATGTTTGCACCCAAAATCCTCTTGTCTGAGGCCTAATTGCTTAAAGGGCCAAATCTTACCATGTGTAAGATGAAGATGCAAATGATTCTTTAATTCAAAAAATTATGGGTGATCATCACAAGTGTGGTTACCTATCCTAATGGAGTTGATGATCAAGTCAAATATGTTAGAAATGGTAAAAACATTCCATGAGGCTAAGATCAGAAGAGTTCTCAACAAGAACATCACAATGGTTCTATACAAATAGAATGCATCATAAAATAAATCCAAATATATATTCAAACTATGGGAATATGATACAGCTAGTACAAGACACTTGCTTATCTAGGCAAGGTATAATAGAAACCTAGCTAATCTAACCAATGTAGGATAAATCCACAATAGTGATAAATAGTGCACCTAGCAAACATGAGTAAATAAATGAAATAATCTAATACCCCCCTCAAGTGAAGCTAGGGGATAATAAAAAACAAAAAATATGGCATATCCACAGAGTGAGTCCCGACAACTAGGCCTAATGAGGTACTCATGTAAAATATATATCCATGAAATGAAGATGGAAGATGTCCTCATGAACACACCCCAAGCACAAATTTTGAAACCCCAAGCATGCCACATAATTTAAGGAAATTAGGTGATGTAAAAGGTTTTGTAAAGATGTATGCAACCTACTACTAAGTCAGAATAGACTCCAAGTTAAGAATGCCATCTTGAATATGATGATGAATGAAGTGCATATGTACCTCAATGTGTTTGGTCTATTAATACTCAATTGGGTTATGAGATATATGGATTTCACTCTTATTGTCACACCAAAGTATAATGGGTGAATCTTGCATGAAGCCAAACTCTTTTAATAATTAACAGAGCTAAAGAACCTGCTAATCACTATAAGTATTGCCTTATACTTAGCGTCTATAGATGATAGTGTAATAGCCTATTCTTCTTACACAACCAAGAAATAAGTGAAAAACCAAGAAAAAATATTTAGATAGAAGTATAATGCCTATCATCAAGAGAACCTACCTAATTTAAATCATTTTATCTACCCAACTGAGTAGAACCCTTGATGTAATGTAATCCAAAATAAGTAGTGCCTTCTAGATATCTCAAAATTCTCTTGACAACCTACTAATGATTGTCATGAGGGTCATGTGCAAACCTAGATACAAGCCTAATTGTAAATGAGATGTTAGGGGGAGTATGGGTTAAATACATAAGACTCCCAACTATTTGTGTATACAATGTAGGATCACAAAGTGGAGTAGTACAAGAAGTGAGATTCACTCAAGACTAAAAAGGAGTAGGACTTGGTTTGTAATTTTCCATGCCAAAACATTAAAGAAGATCAAGGGTGTACTTTTATTGACTCAAATAAATCCCTGTATCTGAGTGTGAAATCTATAAACCAAGGAAAAAGTGCAAAAGACCAAGATCTATCATGTTGAACTATGCTAAGAGTGCCTGCTAAATAGTCTAAATCTATGATGAGGAGATGTCTATGAAAACTATATCAGCAACATACAATACTAAAATAATAATGTCCTCTTCAATACACTGAATATACACTATCAGATCAAAGTGGTAGTAAACAAAGCCAATAGAGAGAAGAAATGAATCCATCTTCTCATACCAAACCTAAGTGGTCTATTTGAGACCATAAAGAGACCTTTGATGTTGGAAAATAAGAGAATAATCATAAAAAAATCCAACAAGCTACTCGATATAGATTTCTTCAAGCAAGTCTCCATACAAGAAAGCACTCTTTACATCCATCTGATATATTGGACAACCCTATGATGTAGCAAGAGAAAGTACAAGGTGAACATAATACATCTTGGCAATGAGTAAAAAAGACTCAGAGTATTCAATACCTTTGACTTTTGAGAATCCTTTTGCAATAAGATGTGCCTTATACTTATCAATGGACCCATCATCTACATACTTGGTGCAGTAAATCCATTTAGACCTAAGCAACTTCTTTCCCTTAGGAAGAATGACCAAATATCAAGTTTGATTATTCATCAGTGAAGAATATTCATCTGTCATCACATCATCCCACTCTTGTATCCCATGAGCCTATGAAAAATACTATCGATCTTAGAAGAATGCCTTACAGAAAAGTCCAATACCTATAAAATGTGCATGATAATGTTGAACAGGTGGAATATCCTATATGAATGGTGTTGCCTCATCAACTGTAGTATGAGCCCACTTAGGCATAGTGGCAACATTAATGTCAACATGATCATCATCCTCTATAACCTCCTCAAGAATCTCCTGAATTGGCTCCTTAATGAATGAATACTCTAGAGGAGGTTAATCATGGAAAGAAGAAGGTATGGAAGAAGATGAAGAGTCATGAGATGTGAAATGTTCATCAAATTAAAAATATGTGTAAAAATGAAAATTATGAGTACTAGGGTCTAAAACATGATAACATCTCATGTCCTCACAATTCCTAATAAAGACCAAAGGTTTGCTCTTCTTGTCTAATGCTTTCCTTTTCTTCTTTGGTACAAAAGCCTGAGTAAGGCTCCCTAAGACTCAAAAAAATGAGACATCAAGCATGGATCTAGACCAAGCCTCCTCCAAAGTCATATGCTCAAGTTCTTGATGCGGTGTGTGGTTTTGAATGTAGTTCACATAATTAAATGCCTCTACCCAATAGATAGGAGGTAGAACCCATGAATGCATCATGAAATTAGCCATCTCCTTCAAAGTTATGTTCTTCCTCTCTCCTAATCTATTTTAATATAGAGTATGTGAGATAGAATGATGGTGAAAAATATCATGGGATATTAAAAAATTAGTGAACTCCCGACTGAATTAATCCTACCATTATCTATCTGAAGCTTCTTGATTCTACTTGTTGATTGTTTCTCAACCAAAACCTTCAAGATTTTGAATGAGCAAAGACATCACTCTTGTACTTGAGAAAGTAAACCCAAGTATGCCTTAAGAAATTATCAATAAAGGGATACACATCCTTATCTCCATTTAAAAGAGTAGGAAAGACCATCAAATCATTGTGCACAAGCTCAAGTGGTGAAGAAGCTCTCATGGACATCCCCTTAGGAAATAGATCTTGGTGTTGTTTCTCGAATGCAAAACTAGGGTAGACTCCGTCAAGACATGAAACTATAGGAAGACCCTCCACCATGCTATGAGTGCTCAACTCCTTTAAATATCTACATTTTAGGTCTCCCAATATCTCATACCAAAGCTGACTATCAGATTTTGCATGAAAAACTAAACATGTCCCTAGAGCAGGAGTATTATAAAAACCCTCAAAATAGTAAAGTTGAGAACTATGATCAACAACACCATATGTACTGAGTGTATGTAGCTATAATAAATTTCTAACTCTAGCACCCTATGGTGTGAAAGTCACTATCTTGCCCTGACCAAAATGAAAAATCTTATACATTGAGAGTAGATTAGTGAGATGTCTAGAACATATAGTGCATCATTGATGCGGCTACCATTAAGCTTTATGTCACCCTTCTCCTTAATAGAAATGAAGGAAGAATCTATAACCTCAGTGTTGGAAGTAGAACTCAAACGAAAAGATAATAAGGACTCCTTGGATGAAGTCATATGATGGTAAGCATTAAAATCTATAACCCAACTTTCAAAAATAGATAATTGTGATCTCCTAATAACATTAAGTGCTTTCCCATGCTCATCAGATGGAAAAGGAGAGGAGATAGAGATCTTGTGTTTCCTAATGGCATCCTCTAAGGCTTGCATTATTTTCAAACACCTAGACTCTTCATGATTAGTCCTCCCACAATATGAGCAAGATAGGTTAGACTTATACTTGGATTTGGAAGATTGTTTGGGTTTAGATGTAGAAGTGTTTTGGGATTAGATGTATTGGTGTTGGGGGTCTTAGATTCATTTTAAAGTGGAGGAGGAGTGTTTTTCTTTTTAACCTTAGATTTTCCCTTAGACTTAGGATGTGAAGCCATTGATGCTTTTTGAGTGGTTGAAGACTTAAGGTGAGGCAATTTGGATTAGTCCCTAGTGAGTATCTTACAAAACAACTCACGATAAGACATTTGTAATGCAGTACCTAATAAATCCAAATTAGAGAAAAATGTAGAGGCAAATATTTGGAAAGGGCCACTCAACTTAGACAATATTAAGTAGACACACTCTTCATCCTTTTTTATCTCAACCACTCCCCTTCAACTATGTTAATAAATGCTTGAACTTTATGATATAATATTAAATAGAAGCAAAGTTATTTGGATTTAGTGAAGTGAGATCCACTTCAAGTTGTATGGATCGTAAGTGGTGTATTTTCCCAAATAACCCTTGTAACTTAGTCCACATTTTAAATGGAGTGTCACACCCATAAAAGTGAAATAAAAGAGTAACACTCACATAACTCTCAATTGAGCCCATACATTATTCAAACTTACAATGATGCTAAAAATTTTCATATTCCCTTGCAAATTGTGGTTGTGTTTCATTCATTAGGGACCATAATCCTTTGCACTTAATGAATGTCTCTATTCTAGGTCTCCATGTGTGGTAATTATATGGCATTAAAGGCTCACAATGATCAATGCCAGATGTAGAATCCATGCCAACCAATCATCAATAGAAAAAATATTGTAAAGGGTGTACAAAAATTAGCACTAAGATAACCCCCCCAAAAGATGTATTATAGGACCCCTCCAATTTGACACTTTATAAAAGTAGTGGGTTTTTAAAATTTGATGACACAATGTGATAGAGAATTGAAAAATGCACACTTTTGAAAAAAAGGGAACTCAAATTCAAGTTACCATTTAAAATTTATATGTATTTTGATTTCCCATAAAAATGGGTCAAAACAATTAAAATTCACTACAAACTGGAATTTTATACCAAATCAAAAAAGAACATAGGCATGCAACCATTCGTTAGAGCCAAAATTTTACTATGGACTTAGAAAAGTGAATGGTAGTGAAAAAATATTTTTTGGATTACCTCGAGAAGCATGCAATCAAATTGTACTCTTTTAAGAAAAAATATAGCTTGTAACAAAAGAATAATGAATAAAAAGTTATGTAAAGAGGATAAATAGAGAATAGTGTTTGTTTTTCTGTAAGAGAGGTGCCAATAATGTTTTCTAATGCCTTAATCCATCCATGCAGTTGTAGCAAGGAAAATGGCACCACCTAGCCAAAGTGAAAAATACAACAAAGGAAGAATTTCAAATGCCTAGATTAGATCTTAGACCAATAGGAATGCCTTAGGTAGAATAAGGATGCCAAAAATTAATGAATATAGTATAAATCATAAATAAATGTCAAAGATTTGAGCATTTTAACATAGGTTTGTAGAAAGAGAGAAATTAGCATATAAAATAAATATCCAACACCACAACCTCCTCCTCTTAATAGTTCTAAGGATCTCTTACAAATCCCAATGCTGTCATAAGGAGAAAGATTCCTAAAGTTGTAGTAGAACAAGACATCTTCTTTAAGCCAAAGGATAATATAAGAAAATAAAGGTGGTGTATAGTTAAAAAAGGAACAATTATATAGATCTATAATGATTTTGATAGTGATTTCAACACCTTAGCTAATTATTTCAATGCATCAACTAACACAGTAGCTCCTCTCCTTTTTTTTAATGCATCCTCTCAATAGAAAAGAATAGATTCACAAAAATACCAAGTTTAAGGAATACAACATAAAAAAAATGATGCCAAAAAGAAAGAGTTCACCGCCAAACTTGAATATTTCAACACCACTTCTGCAAATCTACAACACACAACTTAAAGAATAATGTATAAACATAGATTGGAAGATAAGACTACTAGAAAAGATTGTCAAGGTTAGAAGTTGATTCCAAAATATCAAATTAGATTTTAATGCAAAGGAAATAGATCTAAGACACTTTTCTCCATAGAAATGCCAAATTTGGTGTTTTTCTTTCTCCAATGCCTTTCTTTTGCAAGCTATAATAAAAGCAAAAGATCCAAATATTTGTAGGAAAAATAACTTAGATTGATAGCAAATAATTGAGAAAAAAAGATGCAAAGATGACAATAGCCCAAGATCTTTTAATTTATTAGATTTAATTATGCTTTAATGCCTTAGATCCAAAAAATAAACTAGTAATATCTCTGTGCTCTTGAATACAAGCAAGTTTTCATAACTTAAGAATAAAAAAATCTTAGCTTAAATCTGAAACTAAACATGAAAAACAAGGAGACAAATCCAATAGAGGCACTAAGATATTCTCTTTGAATTGGAAGCTAAGGATGGTTGGAACTTCTTCAAGGCTCCAATAACATGTTACAAATGGTAAAAATATTCTATGAGTTTAAGAATGGAAGAGTTCTCAACAAGAACATCACAATAGTTGTAGACAAATGGAGTGCATCACAATGCAAAACCAAATGTATACTTAAACTATGAGAATATGATGAACCTAGTACAAGAGACTTGCTTATATAGGCAAGGTAGAATAGAAACCTAGCTAATCTAACCAATGTGGGATAATTCCATAATAGTGATAAATAGTGCACTTATTAAACGTGAGTAAACAAATGAAATACTCTAACAAAATATGACAATTCAAATGTAAATCCCTAATGTTGATGACACTTAGTGTCACTGACAAGGTTCAACCTCATATTTAGGATGCATCAATATCAAAAGAGGTTTGAAATATTTTATCCATCATATATGAGGTAAAGAATTAGATTAATATACTCCATTTATAATCAAAGATTCATACTCTTAGTATGAAAGATGATGAGAAAGTTAAAGAATTCTTATGCCAGGTAGAAGAACTATGAGTAGAATAATTGTGCTTAGAGAAATGATTGAGGATAAATTGTTGGTTATGATCACATTGAGAGCTCTCCCCTCTCAATTTTTCACATTTGTCATGACACCAAACATCCCAAATAAAAAAGTGTCTTTCAAAGAATTGGTAAATTTCTTCAAAAAGAAGAAGCCATCTAGTCTATACAGGAATAGATCAAGGATAAAGCCCTGATCTCCAATCAATAGGGTCCAAAATTCTCAAAAAGACCACCAAAGAAATCACAACAACATCAAAAAGCTAAAAAGGAAATAAGATGGTGTCACATTTGCCATACCAATATGCATGATATTGATAGATTCTAGTATAATACCTTGACATAGGGCTCATATAGTCAAGAGAGCACATTCATCAGAGATTTCCTTGATGATAATTGTATGATTTTAGTCATGGACATGGCTCATTTCATACTTTCCAATATGAAGTTAGATGCACCATTTGGGGAAAAAGCAGTTCAGATAGCTATATATTTTCTCAATAGGGAAACATCATATACCTTGTAAGACAAGATGCTAGAATAGTTATGGAATGGTCATAAACATTCAACCTCTCATCTTAGAGTATTTGGTTGTACATATTATATGCATGTGTCTACTAAATAGAAGAATAAGATAAAACCAAAGACACTCTAATGCTTTCTATTGGGGTATAATATTACCTTAAAAGCATATCATCTCATGAATCTTGAGACAAAAAAGATATACTAAAGTCAAGATGTGGCTTGTGATGAGTCAACATTCAACTCATTGCCACATAAGGAGTCAAAACATACCACTTCTCATAAACTATTCCCATAGTTACATGATGAGAATAAAATTTTTCTCATAAATAAGGTGAGATGAAAGGAGAATTGTTCGTTGATATTGGAAATATAGAAGACAATTATTCATCAAATAAGTAGTAGCATTGACATCCAAAATGGGTAGAGATCATTGTTAGGGACTCCCACTTGAACTCTAATCGAAGAACTTCATCAGGAATTTGGACTAAAAGATAGGCAAGATGGGAAATTAATGTTGCATTGATGAATTCAATAGTTGATAGCACCAAACTAGAGATAGTTTGATAGGTTTTATGTTAACCTTAGTGGAAGAAGACCATGGATTATAAATAGATTCCCTCATAAAAATGAGACATTGGAACTTGTCGATTTGCCTATAGCAAAGAAATCTATTGGATGCAAGTAGATTTTCAAGACAAAGTAAAAGGTATATGGATCCATCAACAAATATAAATCATGACTTGTAGCAAATTGATATACTCAACAAGATACCTTTGCACCCACTTCTAAGATGAAGACCATTATATTTATTTGTGCACTCGTAACACAAAAGGGATGGAAAATTCAATAAAGGGATGTGAAAAGTTAATTTCTAAATGGTGATCTTAAAGAAGAAGTATACATGACCTAGCCAAAAGGCTTCATTGATGAACAACATCCACATAAGGTATGCCATCTAATTAAGTCACTTTATGGACTTAAAAAATCACCATGGGCATGGTAGATTAAGATTGATGATCATCTATTACAACATAGATTCATTCGCAGCCCCTCAGATACAAATTTGTATATCAAGAAGGTAGGCACAAAGTTTGTCATTCTTGTTTTATATGTAAAATATCTCATGATCACATGAAGTTTAGATGAACTTATTAAATAAGTAAATAATGACTTGACTAAATCCTTTGACATGATATATTTGGGGTTACTCCATTATTGTCTTGGCTTTGAGATATGGAAAAAGTAGAATCACATCTTTGTCTTAAATATGAAATAAGCCAAAAAGATCCTTGAGAAATTTGGGATGACAAGTTGTAAAATAATGTCAAATTAGATGGAGAAAGGTTGAAATTATCTTGAGTTTAGAAGTCACCTCAAGCAGATGACACTCACTATAGGAAACTTGTTGGGAGTATCTTTTACTTGACCTATACTATAATAGACATATGATTTATTGTCAACTATCTGCCGAGATTCATTCAAGAGCCAAATAAGTATCATTAGGTTGCATTGAATCATGTTTGAATATATGTCTGAGGTACAATTGATTATGGTATAGAATACAAGAAGAATTAAAAATTTGTTCTTGTAAGGTTATTAAGACTTGAACTATGTTGGAGCTATTGATGATAAGAAATCAACTTTAAGGTATATTTTTCGTCTCATGGATTATTTTGAAGCAATATGTAGTTTATCTCTCATCCATAGGTAGAATATCATGCCACATGAGGAGCTATGTTTGAGGTAATTTGGTTAGGTTGTATTCTATCTGACATAGACATTCTTGAAGATTAGCCACCAATTATTTTTTGTGAGAATCAAGGTGTGTTAAATCTGGTCAAGAATATAATATTTCATGATAGGAACAAACACATTAAGGTCTAGTACCACTATATTTGAGAACAAGTCTTGAACCACCACATTTAGCTCTAGTACTACCTAACATACTCATAGGTAGCATATATACTCATCAAGTTAGTTGGCAAGGTGAAATTTGATCTATTTGAGCTGCACATTTGTAAAAATAATGAAATAAATAGGGGAATGTTAGCATAGTTTATATTATATTGTTTAACTACTTAAACCCATAGTTAGTTGGCTATATCACCATAACATCTTCATGATAGTTTTATAATAGGTGTTAGTCTATGGTTTTTATAACCATTTTATGCATTCTATAAATACTTCTCATGCATATGAATAATATATCATTGAAGATTTTAATCTCTAAAATACTAGGAATTAACTATGAAGGAGGAAGCTTTGTTTCACATGTAACCATCCATGGGGACCAGGTCATAGCTGCCTAAGTAAAGTGCAAGTGCATTGTATTGAAGTGATATCAAATGATGAACAAGGTCTATAAGAAGCTATAACCTCGGAATAACTAGAGAACCCATTAAAAAAAATGAGGGAAATAAAATTATAGGTGGAAGTACTCTAGTAGCCCTCTCGGGAGCACCTAAGTATAATCCTTTTTAAGTTCATAGAGTGCTCAATGTACAAAGAATGAAAATACTCATTGATATAGGATCCACCCAAAACATCATTGATGAAGGATTGATGGTAAAAATATGGTTATAGATGGAATATTTCTAAGGATTCAATGTTTTTGTTGTAGATGGATTCACGATGCCATGTAATAAAGTGATCAAGAAACTCAATGTTACTATGGGAGACTATAAGGTATGTGATGAATTTTATGTGTTAAGTTTTGGTGGAATAGATATGATATTAGGAGTTGAATGGATGCATTATTTGGGGGATTTTTAATAAAATTAATAGACTATGGAATTCAAGTTACTTCTAATGGGAAGGCGATAGTTATTAGGGGGTTGTCCAATGGATCACCAAAAATGGTCACAAAAAAAATAATAGGGAGGATTATCCAAAGACGCCATATAGCATGGGAAAGAAACTATTTCATTAATCTATAGGTAATTCTTATTCTTATCATGTTGGTATCAAAAAAACAATATTCACCTAGTAAAAATTTCAATAATTTTCCACGTAGTTTACCCTAAGATAGAGATTTCATACTTGTAATAGAATAATAACTAAGTGCAAATCCAGTCACCATGACTCCATACCACCAACCAAGGGGGTTAAAAAAAAAATTAAAATAGTATTAGGTAACTCTTAGATATGGGTTTCATAAGACCATGTTCTATCCTCTTTGCATCTTATGTGGTTCTTGTTAAAAATGAGAATGGGACCCTAAGCATGTGCGTTAATTATAGATCCCTAAATAAAAAGACATTAATAATATGTATCCTATTATGAGGTTAGATGAGATCATAGATAAAATACATGGTTACATTTACTTTTTTTAATATTGATCTAAGATATGGATACCATGATATTTTCATGAGAGATGAAAATGTACTAAAAACTACATTCAGGTACCATTATGGACATTTTGAACTTTTAGTCATGCCTTTTGGGTTAATCAATGCTCTTGATACATTTTAATATAATATGAACCATATCTTCAGGGATAATTTGAGAAAATTTGTATTGATATTTTTTTAATGATATCTTTATTTATAGTAGGACATGGGAGGATCACTTAAAACATATAGACATTTTTTTGGGCATATTAGAGAAGCATGCATTTTTTACTAAGAAATCCAAATGTGAATTTTGATAAACATAAGTTATATATTTAGGTAATGTAATTAGTGTTAAGGGAGTACATGTGGATCAATTAAATATCCAAGCTATAATATATTGGTCGATTCCTATTATGTTGACATAATTAAGAGGCTTCTTTGGGTTATGCAGTTATTATAGAAGATTTGTCAAGGGTTTTTCTCAATTAGTATCCACCTTAAATATTTGACCAAAAAGGGATAATTTGTATGGATATAACTAATGTACTACATTTGATAAATTAAAATAAGTAATGAGATCTGGTCTAATGCTTTTAATTCATGATTTCCTCCTCCCATTTATTGTAGAATCTGATGCTTCGGGAGATAGAATACGGGATGTTCTAACTCAAAATAGGTATCCTATTTATTTTTAAAGTGGGAATTTAAAGTATCTATAAAAAATATACTCTATTTATGATATGAAAATGTTATTCACAATGCATGCATTGGAACAAATTACACTATGTTTTTTATTTGGTAAGTTTGTTATTAAAATAAAATATAGTAGTTTGAAATTGTTCTTGGGCCAAAAAGATTTGAATAATAGAGAATATAAATGGGTGTCTAACATAAAATCCTATAATTTTTATATAGAATACATGAAGGGGAATATAAATATTGTATTTGATGCACTCTTTAGGAAACATACCTTGTATTCTATTTCTAATATTTTTGTTGATTGGAAGGCCTTTATTATGATGGAATATGTACAAAACACTTTTAATAATAAAGTTATTGAGGAACTGGTAAAGGATGATAGGTATACAATATTTTATGAGTTGATTTTGTATAATAATAAAGTCCTTTCAGTACATGAATCTATAATGAAGGAAAATATTTTAAGAGTAGTGCATGATGTTCACATAGTAGGGCACTCAGGGTACTATATGGCATGAGGAAAGTTCAGTAAATATTCACATCAAAGGGCCTCAAGAATGATTTTCTAAGTAATTTTAAGGAGTGTACCATTTATCAATGTAACAAAAAGGAACAAAGGTTTCTAGTAGGATTACTTCAACCTTTACCCATTTCTAATAAAAAATGGGAGAGTATATCAATAGACTTTGTTTGCCAAAGGTAAATGCTAGAGATTGCATATTCATAATAGTGGAAAAATTAAATAAGTTAACACACCATTTTCCCCATCAAGTGGATGAAATATTTTTTAAATAAGTGTTGACATTGCACGGAATATCACACAATATTATTAGTGACAAGGATAACAGATTTCTTAGCTCTTTTTGACAAGAGTTATTTAGATTGACAGGGATTAACATCCAACTCCAATACCAAAAGTTTTTTTTAATATTTTCATGAATATAATAATCAATGATAACGTTTTTGTGACTCATTGGTGGTGGTTCACTTGTTCTAGGCATAATAAACAAAATACATGCTCCTTATTTTGTTATTTTTAAAAAATATCATCATATGGCAATTTAAAATATTATTTCAAACCACATTTTTATGTAGAATTGCATCAAGTTGGGAAGTAACATTTTATACTTCATTATAAATTGCCTCCAATGTATCAGAAAGTGAATTGTCTCCACTGTATTTTGAAAAGTGATACAAAATATTAATTATAATTTTTAACTACCACTTTAAATTATATCATTGATATAATTTAGCTTATTATTATACAAAATTAAAATGTTGATGGTTTCCATTAGGGTTTTATTGGAGGTTTTCTTTAGGGAATGGGTCCATCAAATCAAGTATCTAAATTTATAAAAATAAACATTTATACTAGGTTTTCTTTAGGCAAGGCTTTGACGATAAAAATGTAATCTTAATTTCAATACCTTCTTGCCTTGTCTTTATTATAAAAAATTCATCAATAAAAATGTCATTATAAACCTTAAGCTTACTCTAAGGAAAAAAATGACATACATGGGACCATAGTGCGAATGTGAAAGCTTGGTGGGGAGTGTTTGGAAAAGAATAACACACACATCCTCCTTTTTTCTCTTCAATTACAATCAAAGGCTATTCTAAAAAATGAATTGTGGGTTTGTATGATTGGTATTTTTTCATGTTTTGAAAGAGGGCATACGCTATTTTTCATAAAAAGTGTATGCCCTTTGTGGGACCGCAAAATGTGTACACAATTTTTATAAAATGGAATACATCTATAGTGTCAGTAAAAATGCATAAGCATTTTCATTGGTTTTAATTTATAAAGGGGTGAGTACCCTTTTAAAAAGGGACACTCACTCTTTGTGTGATTTTTTTTTAAGTAATGGTCCCATTTTTATCCCATAAGTTTGTGCATTCACTAGGCATGTGGATGGGAAAGTGAAAGGCATTTGTGGGTCATGAGCATAATAGGATAAGGCATCATAAAAGGCCAATGAATCATAAGTAGAGAACACATAGATGAAGACACCTCCATCAAGGTATCAAGGAATCAAGACATGAGTGCTAGATGAAAGATGTGGAACCCTATAATACAAAAATACAAGTTGTCAATCAATTAGCTATAAGGATGACAATTGACTAGATGGGATGAAAAATATGGTGAGGAAAAAATATCTATGAAGTAGCTATGAATTAATTCTTGTCAGAGTTACAATAATAGAGGTTTGACTCAACTATACTATCCTAAAAAAGGATTTTAAAATTAGGTATCAAACATAATAACCTAAAAAATTATTAAACTCCCAATTAGACACATAGGTAATCAACCTCAACAACTACAAATAAGGGTGTCTAACCAATGATAAAAGGTGATTGATGGATCATTATTATATAGTGGAGTGGTTTTTGTGTCTTTGTGGTGATAAGGTATCCATGAGATTTGAGGGAAATGGTAGAAGTCTAAGGGTTGAACCCTACCATGATGTGCTATGAGTGAGTGGAAAAGAGAAGAAAAGTTGCACATGATATCTAGATAAGGAGTAATGATATGATATTGTAAATTTTGTCAAGATAAACATCAGATAACTCATTATAAACTAGTAAGTGGAGTTTATAAGATATGTTTTGTTAATAATTGGGTTCATGGTAAGGTTTCCCTCTATTAGGAACCCATATTCTAATTATTTTAATTTGTGGTATTTTTTGTGTCAAAAACATTTGTTGCAAATTTTATGCTTTCTCAATGGCACAAAAAATTATAAAGGTTAAAAAACGTTAAAAAAATATATTTTTTTCATGTTGGCATCGGGTTTTCATCATACAATATATAAAAATAGAAAAATATCATTATTCTGGGAATGTGTGGTTTTATTTAAATGTTATTTAAATAAAAATGAACCTAAAATTACATTTTAGGACAATGATAATTCCAATGTCACCCACTTCTAATCTCAATGTGAGACTCATACCATTATGTAAAGAGGGTTACTAAAAATAATCATTACACATATTATGCCATTCACACCCCTCTTATAAATTCTTCATTATCTTCAACCATTGTAAACATACATTTACATGATTAGTTTTGTCATTAGGGATTTTTATTACATGTTTGAGAATTTAATAACAAATAATTGAAATATTTAATGTTATATGATATATTTAATCATGGAATTACACTTGAACCTTGTTTCCCTCATTTTCCAAGAGGATTTGAACTTAAAACTTTTAATTCCATCCACATTAAAGTATTATCAATGCTTCCTTGCTCAACTTGAATCAACACCTAGAAACATAAAACTAGGTTTACATTGCTAAGGCATCACTAATTCAATGAGTTTGGGGTACCATAATAAAATACATGAATATACTAATATTATTGAAACATAAGGGCCTCCTTTTCAGGGATGTATTGCTTCTGCATTCCATTCTCTCTCTCTCTCTCTCTCTCTCTCTCTCTCTCTCTCTCTCTCTCTCTCTCTCTAAAAAAAAAATCCCATCTTATATATAAATAAGGTCAATTTAAGGTGTTCCTATAGATTGAGTCTAGCAAGATCATAACCATTAGAATTCCTATTATCAATAATTATTAGTTATTTTATTGGGTTATAATTTTTAAACATGATATTTAAAGATGGATTTATTATATTTTTAAAGTTATTTTTTATATATATTTTATTTGAAAATAGTTTTCAATGCAGAGTTCACACTATTTGGATTGACATTGTGTTGCATTTGGATTGACTTTATGTCAATTTGGGGTCATGTTCAGGCTAATTTTCAAATAAAATGTGAAAATAATAATATTGATAATCTTGGTGATTCTAGCCCAATCCATACAGAGGCTTAAAATGCACCATACACAATTTTTTTTTTTTTTTTTTATTGAATTGAATTTTATCAGATTTTAGTTTGTACTATATATGAGTAGATGTATTATTTTTTGATACAATTTTATTGATTGAAAATATTTTCCATTTATATTAATTAAAAAATATGATACATAATCTATTCATACAAGAACGTGTGTGGAATAATTCACACTCTGAGAGTCACATCAGCCAAGGTCGAGAAATTACATATTAAACTTCATAAAATTTGAAATACTCTACAATAAAAAAGGATGAAAAAATAAAGAGCTTGTGATATAGAACATATCCACACAATAAAAAAAAATCTAAGTAAAAATAATAATGATGAAAGATAAATTTGGAGGCAAAAGATAATTAGTCTTATCCCAACAATCACCACAAACAACCCTTGTTAGAGGGTTTACAGTGTCAAGTATAGGACCCTAACTATAAGTTTCCTATTTTTTCTTTATCCTTAAATTTTTTTGATCTAGTAGGAAAAATAATGAGATCCAAATGGGGAAACTCCACTTTTTGTATTGTGGACCACTAAGAATGAAAAACACCAACACCTCTATCCTCCCAACTAGTGCCACCACTTCTTCCATTATATCTCATACAAAAAGCACTTTCATGGCATAAGTTCTATGTCACAGACTTAAAAATGGAAAAAATATGGATAATGAGAAACACTATGGCACTTTTTGTTTGACCGATTCCTCATTTAATGCCCATACCTATAGGCCCATAGGGGTGACTAGTGGTAAGGAGAGTCTAGAGGGACTTCACTAACTAAACTCTAGGTAACTACCCTAATGATCAAGTATGGTTTGAATGTGGTTAAAATCCAAACAAAATTTTTCATCTTAAACTTGAGTTTGAACCATAACATTGGATAAGAGATTAATCATGTTAGTTATGGAAACACAATCATCCAAAATATCCTAGGTAAAATTAGCATCATATATGTTCATCTATAGCTAAAAGAGAATTTCAAAACAATGTATTTGCAATATTTATGTATATTTTACATTAGTCATGGATGAGTTCCCTAAAAGAACCGTATTCCAAGTAAACGTCTTTTGACATAATGGTTAAAAAAGGGTGTGAATCTACTTGGTAGATCTTGGTGAAGTATACAAGAAAAAAAAGTGTGTTTGTTTTGGCTCAATGAAAGCAATGCACATAGTATCAAACCTTCTTCTCCAAATTTTATCTATAGAATTAAATTTTCGTTTGGAATTGAGAGATTCAATTTTAAGGGAGTGACAAGAGAGGATTTCATAACTACCCTGAGATTTATACTAATGGAGGGGAATCTCAACATGGCACTTCTAGTCAATCCATCATTTGGAATAAGTTTGCATGTCAATCTTACATAGATGGATATCAAAGATTGTATTTTGAATTTTTGGAATAGATTCATGATCATTCGCTTGTAATAAAAACTAGTTGCATAGAATAAACCAAGGCACTGAATCTCTAGTTTACATACAAAAAAAATCTCAGAAATGACTTTTTTCAAAGAGCCAAAAAACTTTTAGTTTAAATCACAAGAGCAAAAAGAACCTCGTGAAAAGTACAAAGATGGCCCAAATCTAAGTCCTCTTTCTAGATACTCTTATGCATAAATAAGATTTGATTCGACTTACGTCCAAGTGCATAAGTATTTGATTTATATTTACATCTTTCATTCCCATAATGAAGGTGATGTCTCACCTCTATATTCTCTTTTGATTTGATTTCTATACACATCTAGGTCAAATCATTTAGGTATTTGATTTATATTTACATTTATCATGCCCATAGTCAAGGTGATGTCTCACCTCTACATTTTATTTAAGGAGGAAACTGATAAAATAATGAAGGCATTCGGGTACTGAATTAGTTTATTTTCTAATCATTTAATCATCACTTTACCATTAATGTTTTTCAAAAAAATATTTAGTTTCCTTCTTTAGTACTTATTTATTATCTTTTTCATTTTTCAGTGTGGGATAAAATAGGAATAGGTAACGGGCTAAATAAATTTTAAGGGCATGAGACTATATTATATCTAAAATAATGTGATACATAGATTGCTTACTTCCTATTTTATTAGAATATAATTAAAATGTATTTTTGATTTTTTTAATTATCATTAAAATTTGAACATACAAAATTGTGGGGAGAACAAGAAAGAAAAATAACATAAAATAAAAATAGGCAGACTTAGATTGCTACAGCAATCAAAAGAAGATTTTTAATCTTATTATTTCTCTATCTAAAATTTGTGATCAGATCTTACATTTAAATACTTAAGAACAGACAAAAAACTTGAAAATAGACTAATGTTTAACTAAAATTTGTGCATGCAAACTGAGATGACTAAATAAATGATCATGCAAACTACGTGCATGGGGAATGCTAAATAGGGAGTGGAGAAATTAACTCCAATTTCTAACACTCCCCTTTAATTTATACCAATAACTACTTCAACATTTACAATGCCTAAATTTTGTCTTAGATAATCAAAACTTTCTTTTGCTAATGCCTTTGTGAATATATCTGCCAATTGGTCTTCAGATCTGTAGAACTCCAAATGGATTTATCCATTGTTCACTAACTCTCTAATAAAATGAAATCTTGTATCAATGTACTTGCTCCTCTTGTGAAAAACATGATTTTTTGACAATATAATTTGTGATTTGTTGTCACAAAATATTGGTGTTGACTCCTTCTATGCTTGTAATAAATTTGTCAATACTCTCCTCATCCATGTTACTTGACATGCTGTTGATGTGGTTGCTACATACTCTACTTTAGCTGATGAAAGTTTCAATATAGGTTGCTTTTTGGATGCCCATGTGACCACACCTATTCCAAAAATAAAGGCATGTCTAGAAGTACTCTTCCTGTCATCAATGCTACCTTCAAAATCACTATTAGTATAACCAATCAAACAAAAATCATTAGTTGTGGAATATAAAATTCCATATTTTGTTGTTCCTACCACATATCTTAATATCCTATTTCCAACTTGCCAATGCGAGTCTTTTTGTGACTCCATGAATCTAGAAATTAAGCTGACCCCATACATGATATCTGGTCTTGTAGCTGTAAGATACATCAAACTACCAATTAGTCTTTTGAATGTTGTAGAATAAAAATTAGACCATTTGTATTCTTTGCTAATTTTGGTCCCTATAGCAACTGGTGTAGGTGTTGATTTACAATTCAACATCTTAAATCTCCTTAACACATCCTTTGCATATTTAGTTTGACAAATAAAAATTCCCTTCTCAGATTGTACAACTTCAATGCCCAAAAAATACTTCATTAATCACAAATATGTCATCTCAAATTATTTCTTCATTGCTGATTTAAATGTGTCTATAGACAATTTTCCAGTGAAAATCAAATCATCAACATACAAACACACAATCAAAATCTAACCTTCTTTGTTGATTTTAGTGTACAATGTAGGCTCACTATTGCTTCTGTTGAATCCATTATTTGTCATGTATGAATCAATCTTGCTATACCATGCTCTTGGTGCTTGCTTGAGACCATAGAGGGCCATGTTCAATCGATAGACTTTTTCTTCATGTCCATGCACTTCATAACCTGGTGGTTGTTTCACATACACTTCTTCATCTAGGAAACCATTCAAAAAAGTTGATTTGAAATCCATTTGACATACTTTCCAATTATTTTGTGCATCTATTGCTAAAACCATTTTATTAGTATCAATTCTAGCTACTGGAGCAAATGTTTCATTATAATCAATTCCATGTTGTTGTGCAAAACCTTTTGCTACTAACCTTGCCTTGTTCTTTTCAACCTTTCCTTTTACATCAAATTTGGTCTTATAAACCCATTTGACTCCTATGAAATCCTTACCTTTAGGTAGATTAATTAGATCCCATGTTTGATGTCTCTCAATGGCATTTATCTCTTAATCCATTACTTTTATCCAATGTTCCTCATTACCTGCTTCTTCATAATACACAGGATCATGAGAGAAAAAAAGAAAAATTTGAACACAAATCTAACTTCTCTTCTTCTTGATTATAAATCTCATTCAAGTTTCTCATTATCTTACCTTTTAATTTTGATCTTAAAGTGGCAAGAGTTGGATCTGATTCATCACTTACTTGTGAATTGGGAGTAGGATGACATGCATGACTAGATGATTCACCTTCTGCTAAGCTCTAGATGATCATATTGGAGTTCTTGTTCTTGCTTGTGGAGAGGATTGATCACCTTGAAAATTTTGTTCTTCAAATTCTTCTTCATTTTGGGAAATTGGTGCTCTAATTGTGATGGTTTTATCAATGCTTCCATTCCATGCTTCTTCTTCCTTAAATTCCATATCTCTGCTAATAATCACTTTCTTTAAAATGGGGTTATACAACTTATAAGCTTTTGATTCTTCACTATAGCCAATAAAAATCCATTTTTCACCTCTATCATCAAGTTTTATTCTTAATTTAGATGGTATAAGAGAATATGCAATACAACTAATTTTTTTGAAATGATGCACACTATGCTTCTTACCACTCCAAGCTTCTTGTGGAATTCAATCCTTGACACTCTTTATTGAGCTTGTATTCATAATATATACTGCACATGCTACTGTTTCTGCCCAATATTCGTTTGACAAATATTTGGACTTCAACATGCTTCTACCCATCTCCATGATTGTTCTATTCTTCCTTTTTGCTACACCATTTTGCTATGGTGTGTACCTTATAGTCAGTTGCATTTTAATGCCATGATATCTGAAAACATCTTGAAATTCATTAGACATATATTCACCTCCTCTATCTAATCTAAGTACCTTGATGTAAAGGCCACTCTGCTTTTCAACCATAGCCTTGAATTCTTTAAATTTTCCAAAAGTTTCACACTTATCTTTGAGAAAATATGTCCAAGTCTTTCTGCTAAAATAACCAATAAAGGTTAGAAAGTAATAACTACCTCCAAATGATGTAGTTTGCATTGGTCCACATAAATCACTATGGACTAGCTCCAATATTACCGTTGCTCTATATGAAGCTCCTACTAAAAATCTCTCTCTATGTTGTTTTGCCAAAATGCAAATCTCACATGAACTTCCTGGCTATTCTATTGGTGGTAATCCCTTCACCATATTTTTTTTGTAAGAAATTCAAACCTCTAAAATGTAAATGTCCATACCTTAAATGCCATAGCCATGATTGGTCTAGATGCATGGTTTTGAAGTGGGCTTCCTCTTCTCCTTGGATGCACTGAATTCGAAGAGGGAACATCCGATTCTTGGTCATCTCCACTTTTTCTATCAATCTGTCATTTGGAAATTTGTCTAGTATTGTGCAAACATTATCCATAAAAGATACTCTGTAACCTTTCTATACTAACTATCCAACAATCATAAGATTATGCTTTAGTCCAAGTACAAAATAAACATCAGGAATAAATCTTCTTTCACCATTTTTTGCCAAAACATTTATTACTCCTTTACCCATTACATCCACTTTATTATCATTTCCTAATTTCACTTCAGATTTTATGAAATCATCAAGACTAGCAAATAATTCTTTATTCCCTGTCATATGGTTACTGCATCCACTATCTAAAAACCAAATATCTCTAGCATTTTCTTGAGCAACATGACAAGTGAGGAATAAGCTTCCAGAATTAGAATTAGACTCATTTGTGTAATTAGCATTCTGCTTGTCCACATCTCCTTGTTTCTTTCTGCATTCACTTGCATAATGTCCATATTTTTTGTAGTAATAACATTAAATGTTAGATTTATCAAACCTCTATGAATTTTTTTGGAAGTGATTGTTGCCACATCCTCTATTGTTGTAGTTTTGATTATTGTTTTCACCTTGAACTGGATTGTTCCTTCCATTTCTGCCTCTGCCTCTTCCTCTGAAGTTTGACCTTCCTCTTCCTTTTCCTCTACCAAATGATACATGAGACTTGAAAGCATTCTCAAAAGGAGTATTGTTATTCCTATTCATTCTATATTCATGTGTTAACAAAGATCCCATTAATTCATCTACTGATAACTATTCCAAATCCTTGGTTTCCTCAATAGCTATTGTAACAAATTTGCTGGGTAAACGCCTGAGTATTTTTTCTATGATTTTTTGATCTATTATTGTTTCTCCATTAGATCTAATTTGGTTCACTATATTCAATACTTGACCCATAAATTGGTCTATAGACTCTGAATCATTCATTTGTAAATTTTCAAAATTTCTCCTAAGAGATTGTAATTTAGCTACTTTCACCTTTGTATTAACTTTATAGGTGGTCTCTAAGATTTTCCATTCTGACTTGGATCTCATTGCTGCTACAACTCTAGGAAAAATGGATTCATCCATTGCCTATTGGATTACAAATAGAGCTTTTGCATCCTTTTTATTATTTTCTTTAAGCTCTTCCTTTTGTGCTCGAGTTAATGCCTGATGGGCAGCCTCATCCTGTGGTTCTACAAAGCCATTTTCTACCAAATCTCAAACATCTTGTGAGAAAAATAATGTTCTCATTTTAATTGCCCAAAAATCATAATTCTTACCATTGAAAATGGGAATCTGGTGCTAAGAAATGCTATTGTTTGTTGCCATGTCTCAAGCTGAAAGACTACACCTGAAAAAAATAGTAAATGCTACAAAATTCAATCTCTCCTCAGAGATCTACACTTGCAAGATTCTGCTACTACTACAGTCTTTCTCCTCCATGGATCTTATCTCCAGTGCTCTGGGTCTAGTTTTTAACTAGCTACTCTATTCTTAGATGAAGACAAACATAGGCTATACAAGGCTAGCACAATGTTTGTATCTGGTTTGACTGATACGATCTCCTTCAATTGGCAGTGCTTTTGGCTAACTCTATTGACTACAATGATCTCCCTCAATTCTTGCAAAATAAAAATGAATAGGCATTAAATAAGGAAAAAGTAAAAAATGGTTCCCTTCGCTCACTGGTTCAGACTATTTTGATAATCCAGATAACCATTGGAATTTTATTAAACACAAATCTTTATTGGAAATAAGTTCATGCCCCATTTTCCAGCCTGTGTCGATTCAGTTGTGGAAAAACAAATGCACATCACTTCTGCTTTGCTTAATAATCACCCCAATGCCTCCACTCCTGATAGCCTCGGGAATTGTTAAGGTGTAACGTCCTCTAAACTAACATTTTTTTTTGGCCATTGAGAGTAGAGACAAACACATCACCTATCGCTTCCAATAGCACAAAGAGAAGAAAATAAAAATAACAAAACTAACTAGACCAATGCAATTTAATACCAAACCTATGCTCTGATACCAGTTTGTGGGGAGAACAAGAAAGAAAAATAATAGAAAATAAAAATAGGTGGACTCAGATTGCTACAAAAATCAAAAGAAGATTTTTAATCTTATTATTTCTTTATCTAAAATCTGTGATCAGATCTTACATTTAAAGACTTGAGAATAGACAAAAAACTTGAAAATAGACTAATGTTTAATTGAAATTTGTGCATGCAAACTGAGACGATTGAATAGATGATCATGTAAACTGCGTGCATGGGGAATGCTAAATAGGGAGTGGAGAAATTAACTCTAGTTTCTAACAAAAAATATGTTTTCCCAATCTCCATGTGTTAATTTTACACATTTTCATGTTTATTTTTTTACGGTTAATTTTTAAAATATTTTTTTAATAAAATTTTAATTTCAATAATCAAAGGGGTTGTAATTTGAATGGTGAGGATGATTGTTATTTATATTCATCTATCAAGGCACAAATCTCTTTAGATACTTGACACAAAGAGTCAAGTAGTGTGCTTTGATTGATTTTGATGGCGTAGATACCCTTGCTCATGGCTGTTTAACCAAAGGAACTCACTGATTTAAATGTATGCTTACTCAACATTGTAAATCTACTATATGATTATTTCTAAAATATAAATAGAATTACTAGCATTCTATGTAATTCAAATATTTCATGTAATGCTTTTCTCTCTTAAACATTAACAAATATTAATTGCAATAACCAACAAATAACAATCTTAGTCAAATTTACCAAGATTTCTATTTTTAACAAGATTGTTATCCATCTATATATTTTTCAAAGTCTTTTTCCTTCATCTATCTAAATGTATTATTTGGAATCACTAAATTATATAGAATATTAGCATTTCTGTTTATATTTTAGAAATAAACATATAACAAATTTGCAATGATGAGTAAGCATATATCCAAATTAGGAAGCTCTTTTGATTAAGTAGTCACGAGTAATGAGCATTCACATCGTCAAAATCACTTAGGTTACAACCCTGACCTTAACTGTTCGATTCTTCATTTGAATATCTAAAAAAAATTGTAAATTGATGAATGGATATAAACAACCATCATCCTCTCCAATCAGACTACAACCCTTTCAATTATTATTCAAAATTAAAAGTGATCACTACACTAAAATTCATATCTTGTCCCACCGTCTACATTATTCCTTCCATTGTCATAACACATATAATAACATTTTTGTATTTTTCTTAATGTTACCACAAATTCCACCTATTTGTAGTTCTACAAAGGAATAATATACATATACAAATAAAAACAAAACAGTCGATTCAAATCAGGTCAGTTGTGATAACAATAGCAATTCACTTCCGTGTTAACTTAGAAGGCTACTAGAGAATCTCCTTCACTCAAACAGCATCAAGAGGCTTCTGATATATACTTGTCACTTCACTAACTTTGTAATAGTTTTGAAATATTTTATTGATAATAACCTGCAGGTCCCGCTTGTTTTTGAAGGACGCAAGAAAAAAATAGACTTTACTGAAATGTTTTATGGTGACCACTACGGGTAAGATTCATATCTTGTCCTATCCTCCGCATTATTCCTTCCGTTACCACAGCACATATCACAGCATTTTTGTATTGTTGTTAATGTTACCATAGAATTCCATGCATTTGTAGTTATACAAAAGAATAATATACATATACAAACAAAAACAAAACAACCAATTCAAATCAGGAATGTTATGAATCATGTTAGTTGTGAAAAAAAAAATCATCCAAAATATCTTAGGTAAAAGTAATATCATATATGTTCTTCTAGAATTGAAACATAATTTCAACATGAAATATGTACAATATTTGTGTAAATTTTATATGAGCCATGGCCAAATTTTTTAAAAGCTCCGTCTTCTATGTAAACATATTTTGACATAAGGGTTGGTAGAGGGTGTGAAACCACTTGATAGGCCTTGGTGAAAAATACAAAAAAAGTGTGTTTGTTTTAACTCAATGATAACAATGCACATAATATCAAACCTAATTCTCCAAAATCTCTCTATGAAATTAAATTTTCATTTGGAATCGAGAGCTTCAATTTTAAGAGAGTGATGAGAGAGGAGTTTGTAATTGACTTGAGATTTATACTATTGAAGAGGATTCTTAACAAGAAACTTCCAATCAATCCATCATGCATCTGGAAGAAGTTTACATGCCAATTTTACATAAATGGCTATC
The DNA here is from genome assembly GCA_037957365.1 of Torreya grandis. NCBI lineage: Eukaryota > Viridiplantae > Streptophyta > Pinopsida > Cupressales > Taxaceae > Torreya > Torreya grandis. The sequence continues at coordinate 755,545 of JARHVA010006919.1, read as the reverse complement.
AAATATTGTATTCTAAATTTTTAAGATAGACTCGTGATCATTGGTTTGTAATAAAAACTGATTGCATAGAATATACTGAAAGTACTAAATCTCTATTTTACATACAAAAGATATCATAACTAACTTTGATACACTTTTTAAAGAGCCAAAATCTTTTGATTAAATCACAAGAGCAAAAAGAATTTCATGAAAAGTACAAAGATGGCCCAAATCTGAGCCCACCTCCTAAATATTCTTATCCCTAAATAAGATTTGATTCCTATTTACATTCAAGTGTGTAGGGATTTGATTTATATTTACATCTATCATGTCCATAATCAATGCAATGTCTCACCTCTACATTCTCTTTAAATTTGATTTCTATTCACATCTAGATCAAATCGTTTAGGGATTTGATTTATATTTACATCTGTCTCACCTCTACAATCTCTTTAAAGAGGAAACTGATAAAATACCAAAGGTTTCCGGGTTCTGAATTCTTTTGTTGTTGATTCATTTAATCGTCACCTTGCCAATAATGTTTTTAAAGCACATCTTTAGTTTTCTTCTTTAATACTTATTATCTTTTCCATTTTTCAATGTGGGATCAAATAGGAAATTTGTAATGGGTTCAATAAAATTTTAAGGGCACAAGCCTATATTATATTTGAAATAATTTGATATGTATATTGCTTGCTTCTTATTTTATTATAATATAATTAAAAAATATATTTGATTTTTTAAATTATAATTATAAGTTGAACATATAAAATTGTGTTTTCATATTCTATATTAATTTTATTCATTTTAATGTGTGTTTTTTTTTAAATTATTTAATTTTTTTAATAAATTTTTAAAAGTATTTCAATAAAATTTTAATGTCAATAATCGGTAGTTTGATTGGTGAGAATGATAATTGTTTATATTCATCTATTAAGGTATAAATCTCTTTAAATACTTGATATCGAAGGTCAAGAAATGTGTCCTTGTTAATTTTGACAAAGTGAATGTCTATAAATATGGTTGCTAAACTAAAAAAACTCATTAAATTTGCTATATATATATTTTTTCTGAAATATGACTAAAAATACTAACATTCTATATAATTGAATGATTTCATGTAATAGTTTTAGATATAGTATTTGAAAAAATAAAAATAAAATGTTCTTAAACATTAACAAATACTAATCATAATAACCAACAAATAACAACCTAAATCAAATTTACCAAGATTTCTATTTTTAACAAGATTTTTATCCATCTATATATTTTTCAATGTTTTTATTTCTATCTCTCGTAAGGTATTATTTAGAATCATTGAATTACATAGAATATTGACATCTATGTTTATATTCCAAAAATAAACATATAACAAATTTACAATGATGAATAAACATACATTTAAATTAGTGTGTTCCTTTGATTAAACGGTCACGAATAATAGACATTTATATCATCAAAATCACTTAGGTTATGATCTTGATCTTAAACGCTTGACTCTCCCTATTGCATATCTACAAAGATTTGTAACATGATAGATGAATATAAACAACCATCATCCATCCTAATCAGACTACAACCCTTTCAAATATTCTTCAAAATTAAAAATGACTACTACACTAAAGGTTCATGTCTTGTCCTTCCCTCTGCATTATTCCTTCCATTGCCACAACACATATTATAGAATTTTTGTATTTTTCTCAATGTTACCACAAATTCCACCTATTTTTAAATTTTAATAAGATTTCTATTTTTAACAACATTTCTATCCATCCATATATTTTTCACTATGTCTAAGATTCATATCTTGTCCTATCCTCCGCATTATTCCTTTGATTACCACAACATATATCATAGCATTTTTGTATTGTTGTTAATGTTACCATATAATTCCATGCATTTGTAGTTATACAAAAGAATAATATACATATACAAACAAAAACAAAACCACCAATTCAAATCATGAATGTTCTGATAACAATAGCAATTAAGAGGCTACTACAGAATTTCCTTCATTGAAACAACATCAAGAGGCTTCTAATATATACTTGTCACTTCATTAATTTCGTAACTATTTTGAAATATTTTATTGATAATTTCCTAAAGGTCCCACTTGTTTGAAGGACACAAGATAAAAATAGAGGCTCATTCATGTAGAATATTTTTAGAAGATATTTTTTAACCAGCATTCACAAATCCATTTATTTTAGTTTGGCAATAAATTAATTTTTTTAATATTTAACATTTTTTTATATTATTTTATGTAATTAATTGAGAGTATAAACCCTAAAAATTTACTAAGTATTGGTTAAGATCAATCTTTTTCATTTAAAAAAATTGAAGATTGCAATTCAATGAGGTTTCTTATATATAAAATCATAATTATAATACCATCAATTATTTGAAGCAATCATTAAAAATGTCATCAATTCTTGGAGAAGATACCCCATTCTACAATCCTAATCATCATTTGTATGAAAAGTGCATACACAAGTCACATATCTATAGATCTTATGCACGATTCAATTTTTTATTTGGCCATGTTTATTGTATTCCATGGATGAATTATATGGGCTAATATGAATAATAACTTTTTGTTGAGAGCTTTGGTTTTCTTTACAATGGATTCTTTATCACAATATTTCTAGAAGAATATCTTTCTTGGTAAGAAAATTCAAAGTTTCAATTCAATGAGGTTTCCTATATTAAAAATCATAACTAGAATACCAACTATCAATTAATTTAAGTAGTAATTGACAATATCCTTGATTATTAGATAAGATACTCAGTTGCTTTAAAGTGTAATCATCCTTCATACAAAAAGTACATACACAAGTCACATAGAGCTTATGCATGATTCACTTCCTAATTTTGATAAGTTTATTAACTTATCGTTTATTATGTTTTATGGTGAATGTTATGGGTCAATAGCTTTTTGTTGAGAGCTTTGGTTTTCTTTACAATGGATTCTTCATCATAACTTGAAATAGATACTAATTGATTATAAAACATACCTATAGAAGCTTCCAAAAGGGTAAAAAATATAAGATCATTACATATATATAC